>CM074284.1:26942870-26972870 GCA_037194245.1 Opsariichthys bidens
TTTTTCTGGAGCAATAATAATGTTCTTTAAGGCGAGACACCAGAACGAAAGCAAGTTTGAGATTTTGTGCTTCCTCAGCACACTTTTTACAGTTTATTTCATTGCATTACATATCTTTAAAAGTTAGGAGTTTTTCTCCGAGTCAGAAACATTTACAGTCACAGCTTTATTCATATATATATATATATATATATATATATATTCCGAAGGTTTCTTCATATATCATTCGCCTGGTTTATAGAACACTTTATTCCCCAAAACATGGTGAAAATGCCTTTTTTCCAATCTGTTGACCGTGTTTTCTGAGTGATAAAAACAGAAATGAAAAATCCCCTCTGTAAAAACCGTTAATATGTCAACAAAATCAAATTTTGACCCAGTGCCTTCATCCATTATGATTTGCCTTTTCAAACACAACATTTCTGAAATGTTTTTTCCAATGTTTTAGCACTGTGATGAGTCAGCTGTACTCCGAGTTATGACGGGTATTAGTTAAAAACTGACCCGGTTCAGCTGTGTCGTCTTGATTTCTTACGATAGATGAATATAATGCAGGTTTTCACATTGAAACCCACCCAACTGCTGCTCGAAGATAGCCCAAAACTCGCTTTAAAGGCGTTTCAGGGGGTCCCCCGGCAGTCCAGGGAGTAAAATCCATGTTTTTGCCGGGGTTCCCCTGGTAAAATTCACATTCCATGGGCTAAATATCTCAATATATGTTATTTGGAGTCATGAAAACAGTGTTAGAGGAGTCCAGTTCTGCAGGAAAACTGCCACACATTCTCCCTGCAACTGATTTCAGTTCTTCATAGAAAACTTATTTTATTTATTTTACAGCCATTTAAGCTAAATCTGCAATCATCTCCCAGAAACGCATTACAGTTTATTATTGTTCTTCTCATGTAAGGTGTTTTGCTCAATGCTAAAATGATTTAACATAGCTTCACAACATCTCAGCCCTCCTGCCGCTCATTTGGTGTGTCCAGCTGTGCTCCAGTGCTCTCGCTGGGGGTTTTCTTGCATTATTAAATGATTGAACAGCCTGACATCTTCAGAAAGGAGATTTGTGGGTGTAAATTAACATATGCGACCCTGGACCTCAAAATAGGTCATAAAGGCCATTTTTTTCAATTGAGATTCTTATACATGATTAAATTATCGATCCATTGATGTTTGTTGGGATAGGACAATATTTGTCTGAGATACAACTATTTGAATATCTGGAATCTGTGCAGAAAATCAAAACACTGAGAAAATGATCGTTAAAGTCGTTCAAGTCCTTAGGAGTGCATATTCACTCACAAATATACATTTTTAACATATTTACAGTAGTAAATTTACAAAACATCTTCATGAAACATGATCTTTGCTTAATATTCTAATGATTTTTGGCATAAAAGAAAAATCTATCATTTTTACCCACACTATGTATTGTTGGCCATTGCTACAAATATACCTGAATTATGACACAGATTAGTTCAGTGATGTTTAATAATATATTAAATCACTTATGTTGTACATTAGCATGTTTACCATTTTGTCTTCATGGGAGGGAGTTTTCCAGTGTGTCACGTGTCACTGCCAGTGTAATGAACAGACTGAACTCGCGCTCGCCGATAAATTAAACTCAGAGTGATCATTTCTTCACAGGCTCCAGAGCGGAATGAACCTGCAGATCTGCTTCGTCAACGACAGCGGCAGCGACAAAGACAGTGACGCAGATGACAGCAAGACGGAGACGAGCCTGGACACGCCGCTGTCACCCATGGTACGCAAACACACGCTCACAGTCGTGGCTGCAGTGATGTTTACTCTGGCCACGAGTGTCACAGAGGTCAAACATGCAAGTTTTCGAAACAGCCCCGTCCAGAATGCCCCTGAATCTGGGATGTGGTTTGAGAGCCATGGCTTCCCAGCAGCTGCTGTTACAGTCACGTCACAGCATGAGTCAGAGAGGGTCAGAGGGCTGCAGAATGACCCCACCTACAATCATCATCATCACCCTGAATCATTACAACAGACACGACATGTGTAGATTCCCCTGGACACGCGCTGTCACATCAGTCCACTCTCTCACACACACACTCTTGTACATCTGTCTTTGTGAGGACATTCATTGACACAATGCAATCTCTCGATCCTTACCTTAACCTTAACTATAACCTGATCCCTAAAACTTGACGCTCAAACAGACCATTAAAGGTGACCTTTAAGATGTAACATCAGTCTCTGGTGTCTCCAGTGAAGTTTCAGCTCAAAATCCCCCACAGATCATTTATTACAGCTTGCCAAATTAGCAAAAACACGCCGCTTTTTGTGCGTGTCCCTTTAAATGCAAATGAGCTGCTGCTCCAGAAGAGGGCGGAGCTTTAACAGCTCGACAACAACAAAGCTGGAGAATCTCACGCAGACAAAATGAGGAAAGTGTTCAAACTGATGGAGAGACTCTGAACAGTTAGTGGATAAATTGATGTAGTTGCTGTGGAGTTGATCAACTCATCACTAGCATGTGTCGTCACGTTCGTCTTTTTTCCTTGAATCGACCCTCGTTTGTGAAGCAGTCCGGCGTAAAATGACGGCATCAACAACACTCGACGACAACAACTCTTCCTCTTCTCTAAAGCAGCCCGACATGGCCCCGCCCCCTTTGTTTAGTGTTCTCGGGGGCGGGGTTTATGTAAATTTTAGGGTTTGTGATGTCATCAACTCAGGTAGAAGCTCGTTTACAGCGATTTCGTAAAAATAAAATATCTCTCTTGTCATTGAACTTTGAGCGTCGTAACTTTGCAGATGTTGTTTCTGCTCAAACAGCAACATTACACACTAACTGAAGTTAAAAGAGTCAAATCATAATCAAAGACACCTTTAAAGGTCCTCAGAACATGAGGATCGGCTAAAATGTCCTCACTCCAACAGTTGTACAAGTTCACATTTCAGCTCAACTTCAGTTTGCTGATAATATATTTCAGTAGTTGAAGTCGTTTGTTGCATGATCTGCGGTCAAGTGAAGACGTGTCTAATCATTTGTCTCTCTGTGTCTTCCTCCGTCCTCAGAGCAAACAGAGTTCGTCCTACTCGGACAGAGACACCACGGAGGACGACTCTGAGTCTCTGGAGGACATGGACTTCCTGAGCCGACAGAAGAAACTGCAGGCCGAGGCCAAACTGGCTCTCGCCATGGCCAAACCCATGGCCAAGATGCAGGTGGAGGTGGAGAAGCAGAACCGTAAGAAGTCCCCCGTGGCAGACCTGGTACGCTCATCACTCTCACATCACGTTTCCCACGTCTCGTGCGCTCATGGACTAGGATCGTCCCTTCAACCACAGCAGTGTGCAGACAGGAACTCGAGCAGAGAGCGAGAAAAAAGAAAGTGTCGTTGACTATGAAAGACTTCGGCTAGTCATTTCTCCAATATTCAGAACAGACGAGGCTTTTTCAATTTCTGATTCTCTGTTCGCACAAGAGTTATTTATCGTGACTAACCCTAACTTAAGCTTAATTTCATTGAAAGTGCACATGTAGTGTACTCCAAATCTTATGTAGTATATTTTATAAGTATAAAAGTATATAAAAGATTATACTTGCAATCAAGTGGACTTAGGAGAGCAGCACACCTTTAAAAAGTGAACATAATCTCAAATGAGAAGTTTTACTTGAACAGACATTTTGTTTTAATAATCTTTAGTCATCCTTTAAAGAAGTTAAAGTTATTTTGATGTGTTGGCTAACACACAGTAGTAAAGCACTGGATTATAATCGAACTGTAGTGTGTAGGGTGTGATTCATTTTAGAAATGAATAACCGTTTTGTCTTGAGTGTGGAGAATATGTGCCACCATAATTAAAGCACTCTCTCAACATTCAAAGTTCAAATAAAGACCGCATTTGTTCAGTCATGATACAGAGCTGAGATGCCTGAGATCGCTTTCATATCTGCATGCATCAGGCATTTCAAAATGAGAGCTAGTGA
Organism: Opsariichthys bidens; assembly: GCA_037194245.1. NCBI lineage: Eukaryota > Metazoa > Chordata > Actinopteri > Cypriniformes > Xenocyprididae > Opsariichthys > Opsariichthys bidens. The sequence goes on from CM074284.1 coordinate 26,946,841, forward strand.
AACTGCATTTGAATTTGAGCTCGCGCTTTCAATTTTACATTTATTCATTTGGCTGAAGCTTTTATCCAAATTAACTCACAAGTGAGGCAATTAGGGGTTAGGTGTCTTGCTCAAGGGCACTTTAGTCGTGGTATCGAAGGTGGAGAGAGTGCTGTTCATTCACAATCCCCACCTTCAATTCCTGCCAGCGTGGGAATCGAACCGGCAACCTTTAGGTTGCAAGCCCGACTCCCTCGCCATTAAGCCACGACTATCCTAATTTTGCAATTGTGTGTACTCTGAATAGGGAGCGGTGGTTCCGAGTCCACATTCTACGACACATTTATCAGACGCTCAGCCTCTGTTTAACGAATCCTCCGCCATGGTCTCGTCAGTCATCTCGACACAGTGAACTCTGATTCCTGCTGCGACTCTGCAGCTCGTGCTGGATGAGATTGACGTGACCGTTATCCAACTGAATTAAATGTTTTTCATTTCTATAAAAAGCCACATGACAGTGGAGGCGTAATGTAAACGCAGCTGTGGCATATTCTATCCCAATTTCACCCTCACTCCGTCACGGCATTTCCAAAACCACAAGTTTTCACCTCGACGAGAATTCTCGTCACACTCCCAGTAGTGTGTTATTTGAGATTAAAGTTAATGTATTTTAAATGTACGAAATTTTCATCATTTTGTTCTTAATTTTCATCAAACTTCATTATGAGAAATGTGTAATTACAAATATTTAAATGCATATGTTTCAATAGAAATGACATTGAAGTGTACTTTAGTTGAGCATAAATGCTTGTCAGTAAGTTCATCAATATAGCTAAAGAGTTCTTCTTTTCACAAGGGAAACCGTAAAGCATTTACATTTTTATATCTTGACACAGTAAGTGGGAATTTCGCGTCATTTTACAATCATCATTACTATTATATACAGTAAACCGTGCAGTGCAGTATATTAATAACTCATGACATTTCTGTTTTTCATCAGCCACTCTCTCAGTCATAATGTTTTATGGTTGGAGGAGTAGTGGTGCGAGACGAGAAGAGCACAGGTGGAATGTTATTATGATGCTTTTGGTGACGTGCACGGCTCAGGTTTAATATAGAAAATCAAATCAAAGCAGTAATGATGATTCCGACTTAGTGACGTGTGACGTGTCATTAGTCGAGAACGTCCCACTCACTCGAGAGAGTTCGTCTGTCATCACTCTCATCTTTCGGAACTGAAACTATGACACAGGAAGCAGCTGGCATATGCTCACTACTCATATGCACTTCCTCTTGACAGCCGAAGCGGAGGGGATTTCTCCTGCGAGATGCATGATCGCGGTTGCTACTGGCTAGCGGTCAGCCACTCTGGTGCCACACTCATGAGTCCTCACATCAGCTCGCGCCAATTCATCTGTGCAGGGCTGTGGTCCTCCGATGGATGTTTTTTCTGCATGTTTTGGTAGTAAGAAAAAAAACTGACCTCTGCCTGTGAAAATTCCTTTGAAACGGGCTTAAAGTGGCACTTGTGATGCTGTTTCTCCTCACAGGTCATGTCAGCGGGGGCCGCCCGTGATTAGATCATCTCCAGCGCATCACAAATCACTAAATCTTTGTGTAGAAGAAACCTTTATCATGTCACTTTGCATCGCAGTATTGCAGCAGACGACTTATACAGTGAACCCAGTCACTGCACACCTATCAGACGACACTCTGTTACTCTGTCGTGTGTGTTTAAAGGTGACCTTTAAGCTGTAACATCAGTCTCTGGTGTCTCCAGAGAGTTTCAGCTCAAAATCCCCCACAGATCATTTATTATCGCTTGTCAAATTAGCAAAAACACGCCGTTTTTGCGCGTGTCCCTTTAAATGCAAATGAGCTGCTGCTCCAGAAGAGGGCGGGGCTTTAACAGCTCAACAACAACAAAGCAGGAGAATCTCACGCAGACAAAATGAGGAAAGTGTTCAAACTGATGGAGAGACTCAGGAAGACGTTTCTGAACGGTTAGTGGATAAATTGATGTCGTTGCTGTGGAGTTGATCAACTGGTCACTAGCATGTGTCGTCACGTTCGTCTTTTTTCCTTGAATCGACCCTCGTTCGTGAAGCGACACTCGACGACAACAACTCTTCCTCTTCTCTAAAGCAGCCCGACATGGCCCCGCCCCCTTTGTTGAGTGTTCTCGGGGGGCGGGGTTTATGTAAATTTTGGGGTTAGTGATGTCACTAACCCAGGAAGAAGCTCATTGTAGTCTCTACCAGCTGTTTGTTGTAGTCCGCAAAAAGCAATTTCTGTAAAAGAAAATATCTCTCTTGTCATTGAACTTCATGAAGAAGTTACTAAAATGCTGGTTAAAAACAACCCAAGTTGGGTTGAAAATGGACAAACCCAGTGATTGGGCCGTTTTAACCCAGTAGTTGGGTTAAATGATTGCGCAACGTGCTGGCTAGTTTTATTTAACTCAACTAGTGTTTAAAATGATTGTATTTATTGCTTAAAATGAACCCAAAGTATGTTGGAAATGAACTTTTATGAATAAGTTTAAGGAATATTAATTAAACAATAAACATTTATTGAATAGCTTATTAATAAATGTGCACCTTTGTTGCCTGTAGATTTTTAATTTCCACCATGTTTTGGGTTCATTTTAATCCAGTCATATTAAACAATAGTTGAGTTAAATAAAAACGACCCAACACATTGGTCAAATATTTAACCCAATCACTGGGTTTGTCCATTTTTAACCCAACTTGGGTTGTTTTTAACCCACCATTGTGTAAATCAAGTTAGCTTTATTTCTATAGTGCTTTATACAATACCAATTTTTGCAAAGCAGTTTCACCGCAATAAACAGGAAAGTAACAACGTTAATGTTGCGAAATTCATCAGTTTCGAAACAAATCGAGTTTCAGCTCTGAGCAGCTCCACAGAAAACAACAGTCATTATTCAGTTGTGTTCCCTCTGATGCAGTCACATAATAATATTAATGGAAAGAAACTTGTGGCACATGAGAGCGAGACTGAGGTGATCATTTTTGGACCTTCATCTTACATCAAACCACACGTGAAGGAAAACAGTGTGTTTCTTCAGCAAGTGATGCTCAAGTGACTCGTGCTTTTATTTCTTGTGTCTGGACTAAGCCTGTTTCCCAATTATTACTGTGAAGCTGCTTTGACACAATTTGCATTGTAAAAAGTGCTATATAAGTAAAGGTGGCTATTGCAGGTACGTCTTCAGACAGAAACACGTTGCTCTGATTCTAGCTGACATTACATTCTCCTGCTAGTTAATGTTCAAACCAGTTCCTCAATATCTGCAGCTCCAGTCTGCCTTCAGTGGGGAAAAACATTTCGGCAGGAAAAAACAGGCAAGAGAACTCATTCGAAAGTAAAACTGTCAGAACGAAGCGAGTCCTCGTGGGAACTTTCAGAGGGGTGATTCACCTGGAGCTGTGGAAGAATTACCAAGCGTGATACTAGTATTTGTAATGTGAAAAACCTGCTTCAGTTTCTGTGAAGAGGTCTACTGTTGATACTGAGTTTATTCAGTGTCCCTCGTGTCCGCTCACCTTGACGTATATAGTGCTTTTTACGATGCAAATTGTGTCAAAGCAGCTTTACAGTAATACTTGGTGAATCATGTTGGCTCTTAAAGAAAATGATGTCATTGTCCAGCTTAAATAAACTCAGCACTGATTCAACATGAAAAAAATCAATTAGTTGACTTTATGGCCCAACACGCCCTGATTGTTATCGGTCAGCGACGTGAGCGTGTCCTCAGAAGGTTCTCTCAAAGTTGTGAGCAAACGTTCCTCATTCATTCAAATGCGTCTGGTGTTAGCACAGCAACATCATCTTCATCACTCATGGAGCGTTTTGTTTTAATGTAACTACTTGATTCAGAACATTCAGTAATGTTTGAGGAATGTTCGCGTTAACCCAGAAAACACGTTTTTAAAACATTTAAACAACGTTAGCAAAATGTTCTTGGCACATGTTTTTGTCGGTTGGATCCTCATGTTCCCGTGTGTTTCCAGCTTCCTCACATGCCACACATCAGTGAATGTCTGATGAAGAGGAGTTTGAAGCCCACTGACCTCAGAGACATGACGCTCGGACAGCTGCAGGTCATCGTCAACGACCTGCACTCTCAGATCGAGGGTACCGCACAAATACATTCATAGAGAGAGAGGTTCACGTGTCATTTAACACTTGCTGACGGAGGATTGGTTGTGCAGGTCTGAACGAGGAGCTGGTGCAGCTGCTGCTGATGCGGGACGAGCTGCACATGGAGCAGGACGCCATGTTGGTGGACATTGAGGACTTGACCAGGTGACCAGCACATGCTTTCAACCATTCAATGAACACAACGTCAGAAAGGCTTTAATGGATTAGTTCACTTCAAAAAGCTTTTCTCACCCTCAACTCATCCCAGGTGTACGTGAGCTCCCTGAAGACTCTCTGATGAACACAATCTGAGTTATATTAGTAAACATCCAGACGCATCTAATCTACTCAATAAAAGAGTAGAAAGTACGGCTTAATAAAGGCCTTCTGAAGCGCATCGTTTCTCTTCAGAAGGCCTTTATTAATGTCAGGATTGTCAGGTGAAGTGCCCATGATTCACCATGAACCACTTTTCAGTCACACGGACTACATTTCCCATAAGCCCCTCACTCAGTCACGGATCACCCCGCCAGCTGTAGCACATTACCTTAGCACTAATCACAGCACTATAAGAGCACTACTCACACACACACGCACACACTGCGAAGTCTTGTGTTACCTACGTCCCAATTCCGAGCCTGTGTTTATTTTTCGGGTTTCCTGATCGCTTGCTGCCTGTCTTTGGATTTACTGCCTGTTTTCTGACCACGATTCTGATGATCCCCATATGCCTGTTTGCCCCTGTGTGGACTATTGCCTGTCCGACTACGTCTTCCTTTAATAAACTGCGTTTGGATCTCGACCCGCCGACTCCTTCGTTACAGTTCACTCCTGGAGCCGTGTGGAGTTCGTTCCTGATGGACGGATGTGGATGGAGAGTCTTTCTGTTCACTGCCATCATAAAGATTAGATGCGTCAGGATGTTTATTAATATAACAATATAATTGAAGATTGGGGAAATTACATTTGGAAGTGAACTAATCCATTAAGAGACCGTAAGAATTCAGTCGAGTCAAACACTTTAACGGCATGTTCTGGAAAACACCCACATTTACTGACTCTGAGTGTGAGGATGCTTGGGTCAGCTTTGGGGTTAACCGTGTAAATACACATTGGCCGTTTAATAATTATTGGACGTATCAAGTAAATTGTATCAAATGGTTTAGAACATAATATATTTGGACCCAAATACACATTATATCCCTGAACACGAGCCCACTGAAACTAAAACTCAATCTTGAGTTCCTCATGAGGAAAACGGCCAATAAATCATGTTTTTTGAAAATTTAAAATGCAGGAAGTTTTCTTTAGGGAAGAGAATACCGTCTAAAAGGCATTATGACTATGGAACATCCCCACAAAACATGCAAACTCATCGTGTTGGTGTGTCCACAGGCACGCTCAGAGCCAGCAGAAACACCTGGCGGAGAAGACGCCGTCCAAATGAAGGCCGCACACCTCCACACCAGTCATCAGACCAGACACCTTTCCTTTGCTTCTGTGGTTCATAACTGCTGACGATCGCTCACGTCCTCACGCACTAAACCCGCGAGCGAGAGTCCAGGACGGGAGCGGGACGCCCCGGACACCGTGCGGCGATCGGCCTTCGCTTTCTCATAGATCTGTTCCAATCTTTTGCGTTTGCCACTAAATTATAACCGTCAAAAATGGTGTAAAAGCACCTCGTGAGATTTAATGAATAAGTTTTAAAAAAAGAAAAAGAAAGAAGACTCTTTGAACATTTAACCGTCGGACAGTATTTAAAAAGCAGACGCTCTCTGTGGTGATTTGTGAGTAAAAGGTTGATTTGAAGGTGCTAAAGAGGAAAATGCCTGCCTTGTAGTCGACTTGTAGCTTTTGGTAACGTTCACTCCGATTGGTATTCAACATTTGGTGAATGTTGATTCTGACACGAGTCATTTAATAATAAGTGTGTTAATATCATTTTCATTCTATTGTATTAAGATTCTTTATTTGAGGGAGATGCTTATGTACAGATATGTATAAAATAAGACAAATAAAACTTGGTTTCATAGACTGTGTCATCTGTTGTCTAGAAAGACGTCCACGGCTCACCGACTCTCACGTCACGTGATTTGCTGTACGTTTTTCCGTCCGCAAACGTGTTTCAATGACGATAATTTCCAGAAATGGGATGAAGTCATTTCAAAAGTGCCTCTTTCCGTCCAAATTATTATCTATTTTGCAAATGAATCATATTTTAATTTGGAAATTCGTTCCAAACAACTCCCACAGACTTTAGAATTTATGCATCATTTTCTATTTGAGAGCATAAATGACTGCAACAATAAATTCTGGAAATAAACCCCACGATATGTGTCTCAAAGGACACATAATGTCAATAACACGCAAAAAAAAATTCATTGACACCTCTCTAGATGTTGTGCTGAGAAGCGCTGGGATTTCTGGTTGTGAGACTCGATCGATGTTGTTTGCTGAGGTCACAGATGTCATCATTTTTAATTCCAGTTTCAGTCAACAAACCAACAGAAAAACTCTCTAATTTGGGACTCTCCCAACAATCATAGTATAAAGCTGTCACACTCTTACCAGAACACACTCGACCCGACGGCTCGCACCATGAAGATCTGTGAGTACCTCTGACAGCTCGTGTGTTCCGTGGTTCATCTTGTGTCTGAACTGCTCGTGACAGCGGTTATAATGTGTGTGTGTGTGTGTGTTTAGGCGCTGTTTTTTCTGTAGTTGTGGCTCTTGCGATGGGCTCTCCGGTGCCTCTGAACTCACGGCAGTGTCCGTGTCCCGCCGCCGCCAGATCCCTGCTCTCCAACCTCTCGCACATCATGGAGAAGGTAAACATCCGTTCCACAAAAGCTTCTTAAAAAACGTTATTGAAAAGGGTCATTTCACAGTGGATAAAAACCCTTTATTTGTAAGGATCTTCTGAAGTTTTATATGATCAGAAACATCCCAGAATTCCGTTGTGATGTATGTGCACCTGTTTTCCCTCCAAAATGACATCATCTGCTGGAGGGTGATGTCACCGAGCAACTGCATCTGATTGATTTGTTCAAGGGATTTGACGGAAACATACTCTGCTAATATTTTACGTGAAAATATAGATTGTTTGTAACCGTTTTTGAACGTGTGCCGTGTCTCAGGAGGGGAAGATGAAGCATCAGGATCTGTTTGCTGGCTTTAACTGCACTGATCTGGAGGCTCAGATGATTCCTCACACCCTCACGGCGTCCGTCTGTCAGCCCAGCGCCGCTGATGTGAGTATCCACCTCCTCTGAGAGGTTCCAGTCCAAGTTGAAACCAGCTCCTCTTCGCTCAAAGTTATTAAAAGCTTTTCTGCTCGTCTAGCAAAACAAACCACAGCAAACTATTGCCACAATTTCCTACACACACACACACACACAGACAGAGGCTCATGACAAAACAAAAGTCATGTATAAACAGGGTCGGGGAGTAACGAAATACAAGTAACTTAGTTACGCATTTAAAATACAAAATTTGAGTGAGTGTGTTTCATTTTAAATGGGTGGTAATCAGATTACAGTTCCATCTGAAAAGTGTTTTAGATTACCAAAGTGATTACTTTGAGTTTTAATGTCATTTAAACAGCGATTGGTGATTCTCTGACTCTGACCGTCTGAAAAAGACGAGTTCAGTTTCATGTTTTTGAATGTTTTCATGTTTTGGGAGTCATTTTATAATTCACTCGTCACTGTGACTTTTTCTCACAGTGTTTTTTTCCTCACAATTGCAAGTTATAAAGTCAGAATTGGGAGATATAAACGTGCAATACTGACTTTTTCTTGCAATTGTGAATTTAGTATGAGTTTAAATCTCATAATTCTGACTTTTCTCAATATTGTGAGTTTAAATCTCATAATTCTGACTTTTCTCAATATTGTGAGTTTATATCTCATAATTCTGACTTTTCTCAATATTGTGAGTTTATATCTCATAATTCTGACTTTTCTCAATATTGTGAGTTTATATCTCATAATTCTGACTTTTCTCAATATTGTGAGTTTATATCTCATAATTCTGACTTTTCTCAATATTGTGAGTTTAAATCTCATAATTCTGACTTTTCTCAATATTGCGAGTTGATATCTCATAATTATGACTTTTCTCAATATTGCGAGTTTATATCTCATAATTCTGACTTTTCTCAATATTGCGAGTTTATATCTCATTATTCTGACTTTTCTCAATATTGTCAGTTTATATCTCATAATTCTGACTTTTCTCAATATTGTGAGTTTATATCTCATAATTCTGACTTTTCTCAATATTGTGAGTTTATATCTCATAATTCTGACTTTATAACTCGCAATTGCAACTTTATATCACGCAATTCTGAGGGAAAAAGTCAGAATTGTGAGATAAAAACTCGCAATGACCTTTTTTTTGTGTTTGTTTCACACTTATTAGTATTCCAAAGTATTCTAAAGTATTTAGATTAAGTGACTAAACTTGAGTAATGTAACGAAATACGTTACAAATGACTTTTTAAAGCATGTATTTTGTAATCTGTAGTGAAATACATTTTAAAAGTAACTTACCCACCTCTGTGAATATATTTGTGGAGGCAAATTTCAGAGCATCACAGTTCAGCACATGAAAACTGCATCCTTCGGTTATTCATGCTAGACTTTTTCGGCAGCATTAAACTGCAGTGAATCCGATCAGTGTGATATATTTGTGTGTTTGTGTCGTAGTCAATGCTGTGATCTGCTTCTGATTTCAGAACACGTCCTGCTCCGACCGAAGAAACTCCTCTTTCAGCGAGGTGAGTCTGCCGTGATGTTTGAGCTCCAGCGGATGATTTCTCCTGGAGTCCGGTCTCTTAACGCATTGGTGTTTTCTTCCCAGACGGAGTGTTTGAGGAACATCCGAGGTGATCTGCGGTACTATGACCTGCTGCTGAACTCCTACCAGCCCCGTCCGAGCGATCTGAATCCGGTCTTGAACGCCACAGAGCAGCTCATGCGTGTGAGAAGCTCCTCCTTCACATCCGTGTGAAAGGCGTCCTAACATACTGCGACTGACTGCGCCAGAACTGGACGCTTTTAAACAGAACTGAATTTGATCTATAAATAACAAAGTAAATGTTTTAAGTGATGGGATCAATCCCATACCATCCCACTGCTTGAAACATTTATTGTGAAATAATGACCACTGCATTCTGACTTTACGTCTCACAATTGTGAGAAAAGAAAGGCAGAATTGTGAGATAAAAAGTCGCAATTACCTTTTTTACTTAGCGTTCATATTTTACAGCTTAACATGAACAAAAACAGTCATCTGTGTCATGAAGACTAATAACTAACCCTCTGCTTCATTCCAAGTGTCTGAAAGCGAGCGGCGATGGCGGCGCTGACGCACAGTTTCCTCGGGTGAGTGTCTGGCGTGGTCTCGTGCGCTCTCACACTGCAGACGCTCTGGTGCGGTCACTCACTGCTCTTCTTCTCTGTCTGCAGTGGCTCGTCTGGAGCGGCTCGTCCTTCGATGACCGTCTGTCCCTGTGCAAAATACTGAAGGGCTTCCACGTGCGGGCCATCACCATGAACAGAGCGCTCGCGTACATCGCCTCCGGAGACCACAGGAAGTGATGTCAGTTCACTACGACCGCCACACGATCGATCGCACCTCAAAGCGGATCTGGCGCGAACAAAATCTAGTGAATGACACTCATTTATAAGCTAGATGACATATTCATAACTCTATGCTGAATATTTATGTTCATTTTTTAATCTTATTTATTTGTTTGGAGAAAGTATTTATTTACCTGCAGGTAATACATTATTTATGAACTATTTATTGAAATATTTGTGTAATAAAAAATGTTGGATGTTACCTAAGAACATGTAAAGGAAGATCATATCCGAAATGAACTTTGATTAAAAGAGTTTACTGAGCTGCAAAGATGACTGATTATTGACGGACGGAGCAGATACACAGAATCCACAGAAAGCTGAATAACACTGTTAGTATTCGCATGATTTATTCAAGGTAATAAAGCGATTCCCCTGAGAAAGTACATCATAAGGTGTCGACTAACAAACATTTCATTCGACAGAGAAAATCCGGGAGCTGGTTTGCTGAAATATTCGTATGCGGTGTCATGTGACCAGACCGTTCAAGTGTGTGTTCTGCTTTATTATCACGATGTATCCAGGGGTTACAGCAACATCAGTCCATAACCTCACGGCTCATGCTTCAACAAAAACTACTTACAATCCTTGGAAAAAAACACATTAAAATATGTACAACATCTAAAATAAAAAAGTAGAACTGTCAGAAATAAAGTCACACAGAGCTCGCTTTAGCACCAGATTTCAGTTTCGGCGCAAACCTGCACTGCAGATCTTCATCGCTCTCTGACAGTGCTTCAGATTATACTTCTGACAGATCGCAGACGGCTGGACAGATGTGGCCCGTCTCGCAGCTTAAGGTCATGTCGCTGAACTATTTCGAAGGATCTCTGGAAAAATGAAGAGACAGAGACAAAATCAGTTTTTCTGAGGCTTTTCAAACTGCACACGGGGTTGTGGAGGAACGAAATACAAGTGACTTAGTTGCGTATTTAAAATACAAAATTTGAGTAAGTGTATTTCATTTGAAATGGGTGGTAATCAGATTACAAGTGTTTTAGATTACCAAAGTGATTACTTTGAGTTTTAATGTCATTTAAACAGCGATTGGTGATTCTCTGACTCTGACCGTCTGAAAAAGACGAGTTCAGTTTCATCAACATTTTAATACTTTTAAGAGGATCATAAAAATGTTGTTATTTTTATTTAGTTCTGTCCTGAACAAGACAAAATGACTGAATTTATTAAAAAAACTGAACTGTCCTGTCATGACCCGATGATCCACGACTGTTTTCATGTTTTGTGAGTCATTTTATGATTCACTCGACACTGTGACTTTTTCTCACAATATGTTTTTTTCCCTCACAATTGTGAGTTTGAATTTCACAATTCTCACTTCTTTTTCTCACAATTGCGAGATTTAAACTTGTTATACTGACTTTTTTTCTAGCGATTGTGAATTTAGTGTGAGTTTATATCTCATAATTCTGACTTTATAACTCACAACTTCAACTTTATATCACACAATTCTGAGGGAAAAAGTCAGAATTGTGAGATAAAAACTCACAATGACCTTTTTTGTGTTTGTTCCACTCTTATTAGTATTCCAAAGTATTCTAAAGTATTTAGATTAAGTGACTAAACTTGAGTAATGTAACGAAATACGTTACAAATGACTTTTTAAAGCATGTATTTTGTAATCTGAAATACATTTTAAAAGTAACCCACCCAGCTCTGTCTGCACGTCATCTCCATAATCTAAAAATGATGGCTGTTTTACTATAGTAACTGGCATGATTACGGAAATGTTATAGTCGGAACAGTCAGAGGAAAACTGCGCTCATCAAGCCATGTGACATTACAGGTGTTTCCATGCGGCTCTGATGAACGGACAACACGGGTGAACAAGCGTTTAACTAATATATATCTCAATCCTTCCCCGGCTGAGTAAAATAATTCTGTAGTTTCTGAAAGGATTTGTCTTTCAGTTCCAGAAAAGTAATCCGGACGCTGGGTAAAGCCAGGTTCACCATTCTTGTTTGAATTTGCTGACATCAGAGGTCAAGGTTTTTACAGAGGGGATTTTTCATTTCTCTCTTTATCACTGCACACATCAGAAAACACTGTCAACGCACGTTCTGTGAAAAAAAACGGCATCTTTAAAGATATGAATTGCAACCAAAATCTACAGACAAAAAAATCTAGATAAACATGAATCTGAAAGAAGAAATGGAATTATGGAAGCCTAAAATTGTCCAGTGTCTACAAAAAATAATGTTTTTGATAAGTGTCTTGCCTAAACAGGAATAAAGATTGCTAAAATCACAGGCGTCACATGACCGAACGCCACATTTGAAGAAGTGGCCTTGATTCCCGCACACAGCCAGCAGAACGTCTTCTGCATTCCCGGGCTAATTTTATCTGCTCTATATTGGACACGTGCTTTCAATGGCTGTTGTGTCACACCGCACTGTTTTTCAGCAGCTCGCTCCATGAGCAGTGGTTGACCGATGTGGATTTTTTGATGGCCGATACAGACAGCAGATATACAGTATCTATAAAGTGTTTCCATTTAATAACAACCTTCATTTAAAAACTGCATTTTGTGTTATCTGACTACATATTTAAATCTGTTTGATGATCTGAAACATTTAAGAGAAACCAGGAAGGGGGCAAACACTTTTTCACACCACTGTATGATATTTCTATCACACTATTTTATTTACAGATAAATGAAATAAAATAGAAATAAAAGTCCTACTTCTGACTCTTACTCCAATGGCGATTATTAAAAAAACAAAAAACAAATATCAACTGATATATATCGGTCGACCGCTAAACAAAGAGTTGAGAACGGGTCGTCCCTGATCACGCCACCCACCGTCCAGCACAGCGATGACCTCATTAGGCACGTCATCGTTGTCTTTCAGACACTTGTGGAGCTCCTGAATTCCCGCTTTCCCCTTCGGTTGGCGCCGTCTCCAGCGCTCCAGCATGTTGAACTTCAGCATGGTCACGTCCTCCTCCGCGGCCTCCATCTCCTCCAGGTCCTGTTTGCAGAGGCCCAGATAGCAGATGGCCACGATCTTCCACTCCTTCCCCATGCGTTTGGCCACCTGCATCAGCTGCTGGTCCGTCAGGCCCGGAGCCGCGGCCGTCGCGGGACAATCTGAAGACACAGCGGCACTTCAGTCGAGACACAGGCAGGACAAATACTGCGAGGAGGCGTCGTGTCCGTCATGGACCTACCAGACTCGTCAATGCCGCGAGCTTTCTTACTGGGCTTGTTACAGGGCTCTTCCTCTGATGTGCTGCTGTGCCTCTTTCTGCCTGTAGAGGGCGACACCACAAAATATTGAACATTCCTAAATATTCCCCATTAAGCTTCAACAATTCTTTGGCCCTGTTTCCAGCTGGTATTAAGATCAGAAGTAGGCAAGCGAGACATTCCAGTTTACACCTGGTGTTTTAATCTGTCTCTTTTGTCCACTTTCAGATCTTTCGATTTAAACATGCAATTTACACATGAACGCGGCTAAAGATGACAGGAAAACACACGGAGAGCATCAGCTTTTGTTTCTGCTCTGACAGACTCCAGACCAGCCGAACGCTGAGTGTGTGTCAGGAGAATCTTGTGCTTGGTACGTTTTTCCGTCCGGCCATCCTCTTCCCGTAATGTTTACGTGTTAGGGCAGTCAACAGAGAGCGGACGTCTTTAGTGTGGCTGTTTGAACACATTCAACCACATGAGCGTTTCCCATCCGGTCGAATGCGTTTCCTACTTCCTCTGGAAGTGGTGGAAAGTGGACAAGCTCCAGACTCAACCCCGTTTACACCTGTAGTTAGTGTCGTCCACTTGTGATCCGATCGACCGAAACGCTTCTTAATACCAGGAGGAAACAGGGTCTTTCAGACTTTATTTAAAAATTGCATTTAGAAGAGTTTGAGAGAGAGAGAGAGAGAGAGAGAGCAAATAAAAACACAACAAAGCAGTGAGAAGATGAGCTTTCCTGTTCATCTGGATGACATTTAAGGGAACCTGTTATGCCTCTTTCACAACATTTAACATCAGTCTCTGGTGTCTCCAGAAGTTTCAGCTCAAAATCCCCCACAGATCATTTATTATCGCTTTGGGCGTGAGCAAAAACACGCCGTTTTTGTGCGTGTCCCTTTAAATGCAAATGAGCTGCTGCTCCCCGCCCCCTTTCCAGAAAAGTTCCAACTTATTTCAGCCATTTAACCAAAAACCCACTGACTTCAATGCTAAAATCACACATGATCCCAGCAATGGAGCACACACACGTACTTCATACCTTTCATCGGTTTTCTGGGGGTTTCTTCTAGATGATGTACACAGTCTCCTGTAAAAGAATTAATATAAGATTACAGAACACACAGGGGTCGAGGGTCATTCTCAGGAAACTGTCTCAACGACTTACTGTAATAAATGAACAGGATATTGAACTTCTTTGACTACAGAACAACTCAACTCATTTGTCTCTGTATGTACTGCACTCTGTTCAGCCACGTTATTCTGTGACGTTTCCCGCTTTTGACATAATAGCCTCTTTCTCACTTCATATTTAAGGGAGACACATGAAAATAATACTGTATGACTCTCAGAAGTAAGTCTTTATCAATATGTCATTATGTTTATGATTATATCAGCCAGAACATCACGAGCGTACTGTTACAGGCTTGAATAATGGGACGTTTTGCCTGAGAGTTGAACATTAAGAGGGACGTTTGCACCTCTCCGTCTCTTATTGAGGTGGGAAAAATGATCTCTTGTAAGTTCAGGAGTAACATCTCGAATAAAGTTTTTAAAAACAAGACCGTAGCCGTACCCTCTCTGATGGTCGCGGTCCACACAGTATGTCCCGAGTCGGCATCTGTCAAGGACAGTTTGAAAGGAGGACTCTCCTCAAAGAAGACCTCGAAGTATCCCTTCACCTCCACGATGACCGGCGTGAAGAGCATGTCCTGCAGACACACACGTGATCTACTCAAAGCCTGCGCTGCGGAGTGCGCTGCGGTCACCGGCCGCGTGCCTTACCTCCGGTGTGATGTGACCCACGGGCTCGCTGATCAGACGGTACTTCCTGTTCTCCTCCAGCATACACGTAGGTGGCTTGTCCACGTGTATGTACTTCTTGTTGTTCTTACAGTTGTTCGCCCGCCGAACGGCCCTCCTGATGTCCTGCGACAATTAAGGAGAACTTTACATACGGCGAAAGCTAGACTGGTTAAACCATCTCAGGGTTACAGAGCGAACGCTCTCTGCGCACGCACACACTCGTCAAACACTTCAGCTTCAAATCCGATTGAGTGAGTGGCAAGAAAAACAACAGTGTTTCTTTTGCTGCTGTAAAACTGACAGAAACGGATGTTTTACTTTCTTGTTGTCCAGAGAGGCAGACAAATTGTTCAATACCAATGAATTGACGAAAGTGACATTTTTAAAAATAAGGCATTTCAATAACTGACTAAAAACTTCATTGCCACTGAAGTGAATTTTCTGAGTCTAAACAGGAGCCTGGTGAGAAATGCTCATTTAAAAGAAAACGTGTCCGACGGACTTTTGTATGGTAGCCCAGAAAGCTCAACGCGCTGCAAACAAGTCACTTTTTGGGGTCCCCCTTGAAACATTTCCGTTATGGTTTGTGCTATTTGCAGCGCTTTTTGTGTTTGCGGCACATGTGTCGTCAAACTGATAATTTTGCATGTGTTTTCTTATTTGCATGTGTTTTTTATTTGCATGTGTTTTTTTTATTTGCATGTGTTTTTTTATTTGCATGTGTTTTTTATATTTGCATGTGTTTTTTTATTTGCATGTGTTTTTTTATTTGCATGTGTTTTTTTATTTGCATGTGTTTTTTTTATTTGCATGTGTTTTTTATTTGCATGTGTTTTTTTTATTTGCATGTGTTTTTTATTTGCATGTGTTTTTTTATTTGCATGTGTTTTTTATTTGCATGTGTTTTTTTATTTGCATGTGTTTTTTATTTGCATGTGTTTTTTATTTGCATGTGTTTTCTTATTTGCATGTGTTTTTTTATTTGCATGTGTTTTTTTTAATTTGCATGTGTTTTTTTTATTTGCATGTGTTTTTTTATTTGCATGTGTTTTTTTTAATTTGCATGTGTTTTTTTTATTTGCATGTGTTTTCTTATTTGCAGCGCTTTGAGCTCTCTCGGCCACTGTACTTTTGCAATGAAACTCCTCATATATGTTTTTAAATATGAGGGAAGAACAAAACATTCAACTTGGTTAAAGTATTTATCTGACAAAATAGAAAAAGGGAAACAGGTTTTATTTTTCTATGCAGAAGAAAAATGCATAGAAAAAGCTCAGGAAAAAGCAAATGTTGACGTCAATATTTTGTTGGTTCTCTTGTTTTTGCATGTGTAACGACTGAGACAAATCAGACACGATTATTTGTCATACTTAACAAATAATCTTTAAAAACTCACTCTGAGGTCTGGAACCCTCCCCCATGGACACCATCTGATAGGGTTTACGACCTTAAAGAATGTGCAGAGAATGTGACTCTGACTTCCTTTTGGTTGAGAAGGACAAATAAACCATTTTAATCCTATATATTCTATATATAACCACTCAAGAGATGTATAAACGTGTATCCCATTTTTCCCTCTCATAATTTTCCTTTTATAGGGTTTGATCTATGTATTAATTCTCTCCTTTGAACTTCTTGTATTAATGTTTCAGAGTTGCATATTATGACTAACTATCAATCACATGGGTAGCACGTTTGGTCTCTCTGGACTCCAATCTTCGCTCCCAATCTGTTAATTTACATTACATTTTGTTAACTCTGACACATCAAGTATTATAAGAATCTAGAAGGTTCTTCTCTCATCCATCCAATATGATGTCTTATACAAATATCTTGCAAGAGAACAAAGGTCGTAAAAGTTCCCTCCGAAGGAACAAATGCTTATTGGCTCAGTCACCTCCAGAAGGCGTGACATCTTCACACTTTAAAAATCACAGATCACAAGATCAGTTCTCCTCTTCTTCTTCTGGTACTGAGGAAACGCTGTGAAGATGACGCTGAGCTAGAAGTTCTGAAGACCCCCAAGTTTGTGCCAGGCTGCGGCCTTGTCTTTCCATTCACCAAAGATCCTCTGAATCCAACTGGTTCTCTCTCATCAAGACAACATCAACAAGATCAACGGAGCCTCCACAAATTGCATCAGGACAGTTTAATTCAAATGGGCGAGACATGCAAGTATCACACTTAGTCTCATTATTTGATACATCAAGTATCCTTACCCCTTTTAAAGAAGGGTGTGTTAGAACTAAACTGATGGTTTGCTCAAGGCTTTTGATCTGTTGACTTTCAAACAATGCTATAACTTGCTTTCCTGTATTCTGCATCAGCTCTCTTTTTCTCTTGGTACACTGTATGCATGTATGTATGTGTGTGAATGTTAGAGTAGTTTAAGTGTTCAGTCTAGTTAATAAAGTCTTGTGCATGTCACATGCGAAGTTGTCTGTGTTTCATGCTCATATACGGGAGTCCCTAATCATGCAGATTTTGACTACATGCTCTAAGTAGTACTGTAGAGTAAGAATGTCATTTCCCATAACCAGGAAATGAACATTTCTTAGAACTAATAAACGATTAACCACTGGACAAACAGGTTAATTGACTGTAAAATTGATTTTACTACGTTAAGTTAATTCTATTAACTGATCCAAATATTTATAATTAATTGTAATAAGTTATAATTAATTATTCATATTTCTTTTGAGCTAAATTTGCTACACATGTGTCCAGAGTTTCTTTGAACAACAGTGTGATGAGCAGGGCAGGCAAGAGCCGTGAGGGAACGGCGCGAGGCCGGTGACGCGAGTGATAATGAGCGCCACCTGCGCGCTACACCGGTCTCTCACGAAGGAGCTCCGGAAGCATAAAAGAAGAGCGACGACAGTGAAGGACGAGAGAGGACCAGGCCTGGATTTTATGTTGTGTTTTATTTTGTTTGTGCGCGCCAAATATCCTTTTACTTTCGTTTTATTGTTTTTTATAGTTTATTGCTTATTTGTTTGATTAAAGTTGTTGAACGTTCGCTGTTTCCCGCCTCCTTCTTCCCGTACTTAAGAACTGTGTTACAGACAGCCTGGACAAAAATTACGTTCGCACAATTTGGCTTTGCATTATCACAAATAAAACATTTGACTCCAAGCACAGCTACACAATATGCTCACAAAACCTTTAACACCAGGGTGATGTACACTTTTGCTGTACTTTATGGAGAGGGCCTCTAAAATCAGACCGAAATGTCAAGTAACTTTTCATAATACTTCATGGGGTTTTTTCTTTTCTTTTAACACTTTTTAGATCGACTGACCCGGTCCCCATTTGCTTACATCGAATACACAAGAGAGGTCTGGACATTCCTAGAAGAAAGTCATTTGGGTGAGTTCTGTAAATGACTTTTCATCTCTGGCTGAACTTTTTTATCTTTAAACTCGAGGAAGCTGGCAGAAACTGAAAGTGCCTCTCTGACAGCATGAGTTACACTACACTGAAACTGCTCGATGAGTCATTTCTCGTGTGAATCTGATGATCCTGCACAGACACAGACCACAAACTACTATTGGTCATCAGATGATGAGGGAAAGTTAATTAATGACATTTAGCAAGCAACATTTTCTCCATTCAAGAATTTTGGCCTGGGTCACATTGGTGAGCAGCTAACCAGAAAATGTTGCTCTGAGTCAGGTGCTATATTTTCTGATGTTTTCTTTAAAAAAAAAAAAAATACCCCAACGTAATGGACGTCATAATTTGAGTGGAGAGTGGAGTAATTTGAGAAAAAAAATTCCTAAAGTGAACATCTGAAGAACCATAACTGTAAAGATGACCCTTTCCATGAACAGACTGGTGTGTCAGAGTGACAACTGGAGGTTAAAGGGTTAAAAATAATGAAAATTACCCCAAGCTTTACTCACCCTCAAGCCGTCCTATATGACTGTGTTCTTTCAGACGAACACAGTTCAAGATATATTTTAAAATATCCTGCCTCTTCCAAGCATTGTAATGTGTGGCCTGATTTTAAAGCAAAAAAAAGTGCATCCATCCACCATAAAAGTAATCCACATCTTCTGAAGGCCTTCTGAAAGCAAAGGGTTTTTGTGAGAGAAAAAAAAAAACATCCATATTTAAAACTTTATTAAATATAATAACTAGTTTCCAGCAGACGGCCATACGGGCAAAACGAACGCGGACAAAACAAAACACCGGTCACAAAGTCTAAAACGGGAAATTTTAAAGAGAAATGTTGGAGCGTGAGTTTGTTGCACAGCATCCCACGCCATGCGTCACGGCATGGGTCACTCTTGTGCCGGTGTGTGTACGTACGGTCATCTGCTGGGAGCTTGTTATTTTAGATTATAACATTTTAAATCTGGATAGATTTCTTACAAAAACCCATCACTTTTATGGTGGATGGATGCACTTCTTTTTGCTTTAAAATCAGCTTGGAAGAGTCACGATATTTTTTTAACATTTCTCAGACTGTGTTCATCTGAAAGAAGGAAGTCATACACCTTGGATGGCTTGAGGGTGAATAAATCATGGGGTAATTTTAATTTGTGGGTGAACTATCCCTTTAAATAAACCTAAAATGTGTTCTTGACTTTATAATCAACAAACATTTGCTCTGATATTTATAAACTACTGTAGTAATCTGGACAAAAACACTAAGGATTTTTTCTATAGCCTCAGTTGAGCCTGTGGTTCACATATTTACTGACCCTGCCAAAATGTTATAGTATGCTTTCATTGTTTTTGACTCATATAACCCTGTATTGAAAATTATAGATACCCATGAAGTTTTCGATTCCAATTTTTATATTGTAAGGTTTGATTTTCCAGCTAAGATAAAGCTGAGATCAGGCATCCTGCAATAAAGCAATAAAACTCATCTGGAAAGAAGACTTCAAAGGAATAAGACAACACCCTGCCCAAACTGTCCTCACTCAGCTATGTGACCAGCCCCCCTCTCTCCCCTCTCCCTTCTTCCCCCTGATCCAAATCACTGAAGTTCTCCAAGGATGCATATGTACTATGTATTATGTATCTTGTGAATCTATTATTTTCCAATTTCATGTTTAGTATCATTTTAAATGTCTCAGTGCGATTGGTAAAATGGTCTCAGTTTCACAGCAGTCACTAGTATTATGAGAAAGTTTGAAAACTTAGGAGAATTCTGTTGTCTTCAAGCAGACCACCTCCTCTCCCCCAAAGCCAGGTGTGGGGGCAATAAATATTTACAACTCTTTTGTTCTGGTCTGGCTACTTAGGGGAAAAGACACAGCAGCAAGATGGTAAATGTCTTTAAGACTTTCATCCACCATCTCTGTGTGTATGCATAACTTTTAAATACTCTTAGAGAAATCTTTTGAGTGATTGATGTTATGTATTTATTATATTTGAATTGTGTAATTATGTAATTGGCATTGAAACATTTTTACCTGGTAAATAAATTGTTACATCTTGATTTATTTTGAATTCGTCTGAAATCATTTGTTACCGGTAGATTTTATGTGGTCCTCTCGTTTCCGCAATGTTAGTTGCCAGGATAGATCATACTGAAATCGTAGTAAACGGAGCCGGGGGCACGATATTAAGGTTTCGGATTTCTGACTATTATGACTTAACATGTTATAGTATCGTGACTAAATCGAATGGCACTTTTATGAGAATAAGCAGGTGGCGATTCCATAATTGTGTTTTTTAGTAAACGCTATAATTCCTCTGTTTTGATTCTAAACTGGCCAGCATGTGACCGTTGGACGTGATTTTTCAGCTGGACATAGTCCATGAGCGACGAGACACACGAATGAAAGGACAATTGAAAATAAGAGAAATCAAAAAATCAAAGATCTAAATTAATTCACATTTAATTTCGCGATCAGCTATTAATGTTATATCAGGAACATTACCCATTAGAGATCGTTTACAATTGGAGTCAGATTGAGCGAGCAGCTAAAGTAAAACTTAAACTAAAATCATAAAAATTAATGTGAACTTAACGCGGACGCTGAAAAGACATACACGCACAGTCCCTTCACCCGGGCTGTTGGAATCCTCCATTGGGCCGACAGGCGGAGCTTACAATATCACAACAAAAACCACAAGCTTAACTAATATAAAGTTGAAAAATTATTAAAGATAAGTAAACAGTCCATAATAGAATAAGAACAAACATAGAAACTATAAGTAATAACACTAATAAATAAACAGTGTGCAGGTACCGAATTGAGTTCTCTTTCATGTGCTTAAAAGGTTCAAACTCACTTGAATTATTAAATTGTCAAGCGCATGTGCAACTTAAAAAATGTACAAATTATGTTTTGAGTTATGAGTTTTGTGATGACGATGGTCTTATCAGGTCAGACTGTCCCGAGCATCTTTAACGCTGACCAGGCATATTGGACCTTATTGTTAAGCTCTGAACATTGTGTCTCACAGTGTCTCAAAGTGGAGCTTCGATGCAGGGTCTCGGTGTTGACACTATGAGAAACGCCCTCAGCGTGACCGGTGTCTGAAGCATGTGTAAACACACCAAATTCATTGGCAGACAGCAGTCTATGATCAAAGAGTGCCTGAGAAACACACCATCAGCTTTTTTCCTTTTGTCTCCAGGAGTTGCAGATGTCCGACTCTTGAGGGCGCTGAATGAGCTCATTGAATGAGCTCTGCCTTCATGGACCTGCGGGAGTTCTCCTATGAAGCAGTTAAAGAGGTGGATACAGCCTCTATCACCCTCTTCAGCTTTATAGGCTTGGAAAGTAGACCGGACAATGATTGTGAACAGAGCTTCCTATTGCAAATGCATTGCCATGAGTGCCTTCAACTCCCTCGAGAGCCCAGAGAGCTCAGTGCAAACACTAGATTCTGTCCCTTCAGAGAGAATCGTGAACAAAGGCTCGAATGCATCACAATGAGCTCATTCAGCGCCCTCAAGAGTCGAACATCTGCAACTCCTGGAGACAAAAGGAAAAAAGCTGATGGTGTGTTACTCAGGCACTCTTTGATCATAGACTGCTGTCTGCCAATGAATTTGGTGTGTTTACACATGCTTCAGACACCGGTCACGCTGAGGGCGTTTCTCATAGTGTCAACACCGAGACCCATCATCGAAGTTCCACTTTGAGACACTGTGAGACACAATGTTCAGAGCTTAACAATAAGGTCCAATATGCCTGGTCAGCGTTAAAGATGCTCTCTAGGAGAAGCATGCTTAGCAAGAGCTTAGACACAGAGTACAGACTAACGTTAACAGCGTAAAGCCACTACTGTATCTCATATAGCTCATAAATGATGTAGTTTGACATTTTTGAAGGCTAAGCATCTCCATTGACTATTTGCCAACAACAAAAAGCTCCATGCGTTTTATTCAAGCTCTAAGGAAAGTGTCAGACACTGTGTGAAAACTGAAATCAGGGATTTTAAAGCGCCCTTTCTATAGCTGCAGACATTTATTAGATGATGACACTATTACACATGAACACAAAGCCACCCGCTAACATGCACACCATCAATCCTCAGAGAGAAATAATCAACCGCAGAGTGGCAGAGATGCAGAAGTGAGAGAGGTGTGATGTCACAGTGATGTCATCAGTCCTACTCACTACTACTACTAGACGTGGCTCTAAATTTACATCTAAATATAGCAATTACCAAAAGTTTACATCACAGGTTTACCGAAAATACGAGCAGCTCTGAAACAAACGTTTGACGCTTATCGTATTTCTGTGAAAGCAGAAGCTCTTTAGTTTCCTCACCTTGATGTCAGAGCAGTTGTTTCCAGCCAGATAAACTCTGAAGGAGAAGGAGTTCTCATGGCCCACCTCTTTGAACACCTGCACGACCCCATGATGCTCAGCCGACTTGGACGTCTGGACAATCGGACCCACGGGGGAAAGCGAAGACACCGTCCATTTGACGTGACTCCCGGAGTGATCGGCCGAGGGCTCGATCAAACCACGGCTGTTCTTCACGTGTAGCACGCTGAACTTTACCTCGTTGTCTTTATCTGCTGAGAGAGATGGATGCAATGTTACAATGGTCAAAAATAAACACAAAATTCTAAACGTTTCCCCACCATGTCAAAACCATCTAAAGATTAGATGGGCGTACTCCTCCTGAAATCACGTTTAATAACTTCCCTTAATAACCGCTTCGACACAATCTGTGCTATATAAATAATGGTGACTTGATATCTCTGTACCTGCTAAACACAGCGAGTGTGGGAACTGGACGGATTTGAGGATAGACGGATCGCAGTCCACGTCAAAAATGGGTCCGGCAAATTTCCATGACCCGGTCAGGTAGGTGCTATACTTGCTCCAGGAGAGAATGCAGTAGGTGATTTTGACGCGCTGGGAGACCTCGAACACCAGCCCGGTGTCTGAACACTCGTACACACCCTCAGCGTCCAGCTGTAGCCTGCAGCACAACAACAGCACTGGACATCACTGGACAGCACTGCGAGAGCAAAGTCTGAAGCTTTCCTGACCTAGTCTAAACTGTAAACATTTCACATCTCAGCCCTCGAAAAACATCTGGTATGAATGCACACAAAAGTTTGGGGTCAGTAAGACTGTTTTGTTTTATTTTTGGAAGAAATTAACGCTTTTATTACAAAGTGATCAAAAGTGACTAGACAAAAAAATGTATTTTTCAAATAAAAGCTGTTCTTTTGAACTTTCAATTCATTCTCTGTCTCCACAAAAAAATAATCATAAATGAAGGATCATGTGACACTGAAGACTGGAGCAATGATGCTGAAAGTCATTACTGGATATAAATGACACTTTATACTATATATTCATTGTAATACTATTTCATGATTTGACTGTATTTAGAGTATTTTTAATCAAATAAATGCCGCACCGATGAAGATGAAGGTTGAAAATCTTCCCGACCCCAAGCTTTTGAATGTTTTATTCACTGGGGAATATCACCACGCAACAGAAACAATTTAATGACACATTTTTCCAACTACATCTTGGATTCTTATAAACCTGTTCAAGTTTAGCTCTGGTCATTTTGGAGAGTCATAAAGCAAGTGGACATGACTGCTGTGAGTCAGATGTGACTGATCTGAACCGTGAGCAAATCCGGTGCAGTCCAGAGAAGAGGAACCTACTGCAGACGTTCTCGGGACAGTTTCCTGGGGGTAACAAGCTCATATTTGGGATTCTGTGAGGGAAAAAACAGTTGCACGTCAGCATTTGATTCATCAGCAGTAGTTAATACCGTCTCTTGATTTGAATTCTCTTGTTCACGTCACAATTTCTGAAGTATTGAAGAGATCTCATACATAAGTGGAGCTTGATCGGATCGAAAGTGATACTTAGGAAAAGTGAAAAGTTTGAGAACCACTGATATTATGATACACTGGTGTATAAATTCACTACTTTTCTCATAAAAACCGTAAAATCCTTTTAATCGAAAGGTTTCTGCTTAAATGGTTCAAATGAGATTTGTAGACAAATATTAATTGAATATGAATTTCGTTACATAAATCATGCTGTATAGAGAAGAGCAAAATGCATCCTCCTCCTCCTCCTCCTCCCTCACTAGTGTTTGAAGCATCCCATGATGCACCTGATCTAGAGAAGCTCCGAATGTTCTGCTGAGGTTACCAGAGACTGACCTTGAGAGATTTGCACTTCTCACAGCACGGCTGAAGCTGCTCGCCTGAGGCATTATGGGAGAGAAACACACTATATGACTGACACGACAAACGCTCAACATCAGCTCATGCTGTAAACATCTGAAACATGTTGAAAACAGAGAGCAGGCTCATTACCGCCGGGTTTTTCTGCTCTGGATCTCGTGTCAGGGTCTGAAAAAGCAAGATATTCCATCGTTATGACTGATCTTTCACCAAGGTAGAAAAACTGGAGTCTTTTTAGGAACGCTTAAAGCTTCAAATTTAATTATTACCTTAAAATGAAATGATTCATGACAATAAAGTCCATTACTGTGATTGTTCATTGCTATATATTAGTCACTTTAAGTGTATCTGTGTTCTGCTTTAAAACAGCGAGGGACTGTAGAAGCTCTGGCTGTGTTTACATGCAACCAAATAATCCTGATCAGATCGACGGCTTAATCAGACAAAAATCCTTAATCGGTCCGATTGAGCTTCGATCGTAACAAACTGTTGTTCAATAAAATGACTATGTACGTTATGTATAATATCGAACTACCACTCAACGCAAACATCAACCCGAACACCTTATCCATTTTTTCCATCGGATCGGATTGAAATCATTCCGACTGAAACTAAAGGTACTCAGACTTTGCTCAGACGTGTCTGAAGAGAAAAATACCAAGTAATACCACAGAATACTGTTCACATTCCCTTTATGTGCAAACGTTTTGGGACACCTGACCATTAGGCCAACAGGGAATGTAATGTCATTGCATTCTAAATACATAGACATTAATATGGAATTGGTTCCCATTTGCAGCTAAAACAGCTTCCAGTTTTCTAGGAAATTTCTGTGGGAAATTCATCCAGTGGATCAGTTGTGAGGTGAGGCACTGATGTTGACTCGCAATATCTGTTCCAGTTCATCGGGGTTTGATGGGGTTTGAGTTTGGGCCAGTCATACACCAAACTCATCCAACCATGTTACTGGGACACAGTCATGCTGGAATAGACAAGGGCCTTCCCCAAACTGTTCCCACAATGTTGAAAGTATAGCACTGACCAATATGTATTGGTGTGCTGAAGCATTAAGATTTCCCTTCGTTGGAAGGGTTTAACCCAACCTCTGGAAACAGCCCCGTACCATTATCCCTACATTTTTGTCCATATAGTGTATATTATTCATATTTTAAGGCGATAAAGGAGCAAAAAGCATCAGAAAAGATTATAAGCAGAGAGCAAATCTCAACCTGAATCTTTTTCCTCTTCCTCTTCATGGGCCTCCTCTTCCTCTGAGCTCTCCTCGGCTGATGTATCATCTGAACAAACACACACACATCGTATAATATAGTGTCATACATGATTCTTTGAGAAAAATAGTCGCCTTAGTCGCTGCGAATAAGAAAACACATGCGAATAAAAAAAAACGTGATCATCAGTTTGACAACACATGTGCTGCAAATCCTCACAACACATGCAAACACAAAAACGCACTGCATATACAAAAACGAGCTGAAAATACAAAAACGCGCTGCATATGCAAAAACGAGCTGCATATGCAAAAACGAGCTGCATATGCAAAAACGAGCAGCAA
>CM074284.1:26980370-27180370 GCA_037194245.1 Opsariichthys bidens
ATGTTGTGAAAGAGGCATTATAGGTCACCTTTAATTATTTGAACATGCAATCCCATTATATTATTTATTATAAAGTGCTGGTTTAATTGCAAGTTAATTAGAAATAATAATAATATTAATAAAATATTTTAAAGTATTATATAAAAGGTATAGTGAAAAGGCACAGAAAAAAAAACAAAAAATGATGTCCTCCATCAGCTGTTGATTGGACAGTCTAATAAAGTGAGCATTGCTTTCTAAAACGCAGGCAGATCTGAATTTGACTTGCTGACGTGACACTTAATCTCAATCAACACATTAGATTTCAGTCTTAAATAGGACCCTAAAATAACAATAGCAGGTTACCACTTCTTACAAGTGCTCCATAGAAGTGTTCAGCTCATGTTGGTCAGTGTTTTGAGGCACTGCCAACCCATTTAAAATGTGACGTGCCCCTGCCTGTCACGTGACCTACAATCACAGGAAGCGATGGAGTGCCAGCGTCTCATATTATCACTGCACCACTCCCTACCTCCAGCCCACACAAACACTAGACAACTGTCAAGGGCTCATTTGAATCATGTCCTGGAGAATTATGAGGATTCACACTGAGAAGTAACAGTGAAAGAACCGAATTATGTCAACAAATTGTCATTTAAAGTCCACGCAGCAGCACAGAGCTTCATGAAGTGCCTCATCAGCGATGTTCGAAAACATCAGAGTTCGAAACACTGACCTCAGGCTAGAGGAACAAACCGCACACAACAGTCTGACACTGAAACAATCACTCGAGTAAAAGCAGCTGGAAAAGCACACATGCACTCTTGAACACAAACACAAATGATCTGATAAGTTCATGTTTCTGACTCTTCATGGATCTCATCTCATCCTGAGGATGCCTTCAACCTCAATATGGACCAGGATGGTCTACTACCAGTCAGTTGGGCCAACAATCCTCCCTCATCCCAACTCCTCCTCATTTATCCAATACCTGCCGTAATTCAGAGGGTTAGTTTTACTTTGGCGCTCAATATCAGGACAGAATCAGGACAAACCTGTAAGACTGAATGCAGGTGAACTCGTGAAATACAGAGCTCTAAATTATTTTGAAACCACAGAGGTCTTTAAAACTGCACGTGCTGAACGCCATCACGTGTCCGGACCCACTCGCCAAACACATGACCATCATTATAAAACACGTTGTGAGGAGCAGGGGATTCAAACTTCCCAAACTATTCACTATAATCGAACTCAGAGTCGCCATCTGTATCCTCCTCAGGTGCCACACGACATCATGCACAGTGTTATTTGTTTTCAATGAACATTTTAAGAGGTCATGAACTGAGAAATGAACTTTTGATATATAAGAGGTACTATAAGAGTATTGTGTAAGTTTCAGAACTGAAAACTTCCTTCTTAGTCCATTAACAGCTTTTATTGACACCAAATCCAGCGAACAACTGATCCTGGAATGTGTCATAGATGGTGAAGCTCCGCCTCCAAAGAAGAAATCAACACCTGCTTCATTATTGCATCATTAGCTCCGCCCACTGGTGTGTTAGTGAGATGAGGAGAGAAGAGCGATACAGGACTAAAATAACATCACCTTTCACAGGATCCTAATGCTGGGAATATAGTTATTTATTTTCAACAATGTGAATGTCTCAGTTGAGCTACATTTATTAGTATTCGGTACATTTCACTGTGGATTCTTTGGTAAATCAATCGCATTTTGGCACAGACTTCATAGACAGACATTTACGATATGGACTCGACAGTAATGCAACAACAAGTCAGATGTTCTTTATCTGTGTGTCAGTAAATCAAACCAGTGATTAAACGCTCAACTTCACGTTGTTTCTCTTAGTAGGATGAAAATAATCTGTTATTTTAAACGGTGATTAAATTATGTAAAGAAAGTGATCAAAGAACGCTCCCTTTGCAATCGCTGGAGCTGTCAATCAAACAGAGCGAGTTTATCAGAGCCAAAACTCCCGTTTTATTCAACTAATCTCTTAATTACATCTTGTTTACACTGTTCGTTATGATGAAAGCATTCGTTAGTGTGCAGAAATTGAGTTGCATTCGCATTCTGCCAAGTGTCAGCCTTTTACATTTGTTTGCTTCTCTGCTGCTACTATTTGTGCTCATTTCATGTATTTTAATGCAGCCAAATTCCCAATAAAACTTTGGGGTATAACTTTTGTGCGGTATATATAAATTTATTCTGAAGCAATATTCTTTCCTTCCAAATATTCTTTATTCTGAATATTTTTTCGAAATATTGCAGCTTTGACATATTTAATCTGCATATTTGTGATATATATATTTCCTTTTTACAACTGCTTTAAAGAATGTTAGAAAGTTGTTTTAAATATTTTTTGAAAATCCCTAAGAAATGAAAGGGTGAAAATTATAGTAAACTGCTAGTAAGTGGCAGCAAGTGACTGATTCGTTGAATCATTGACTCAACCGATTCATTCAAAACGCTGAAGCCTCACAGCCAATCACAGCAGTGGGCGTTTACGCTGAAGCCTCACAGCCAATTAGAGCAGTGGGCGTTTACACTGAAGTCTAACAGCCAATTACAGCAGTGGGCGTTTACACTGAAGTCTAACAGCCAATTACAGCAGTGGGCGTTTACACTGAAGCCTCAAAGCCAATCACAGCAGTGGGCGTTTACGCTGAAGCCTCACAGCCAATTACAGCAGTGGGCGTTTACACTGAAGTCTAACAGCCAATTACAGCAGTGGGCGTTTACGCTGAAGCCTCACAGCCAATTACAGCAGTGGGCGTTTACACTGAAGTCTAACAGCCAATCACAGCAGTGGGCGTTTACACTGAAGCCTCACAGCCAATCACAGCAGTGGGCGTTTACACTGAAGCCTCACAGCCAATCACAGCAGTGGGCGTTTACACTGAAGCCTCACAGCCAATCACAGCAGTGGGCGTTTACGCTGAAGCCTCACAGCCAATTACAGCAGTGGGCGTTTACACTGAAGTCTAACAGCCAATTACAGCAGTGGGCGTTTACACTGAAGTCTAACAGCCAATTACAGCAGTGGGCGTTTACACTGAAGCCTCACAGCCAATCACAGCAGTGGGCGTTTACGCTGAAGCCTCACAGCCAATTACAGCAGTGGGCGTTTACAATGAAGTCTAACAGCCAATTACAGCAGTGGGCGTTTACACTGAAGCCTCACAGCCAATCACAGCAGTGGGCGTTTACACTGAAGCCTCACAGCCAATTACAGCAGTGGGCGTTTACACTGAAGCCTCACAGCCAATCACAGCAGTCGGCGTTTACACTGAAGCCTCACAGCCAATCACAGCAGTGGGCGTTTACACTGAAGCCTCACAGCCAATCACAGCAGTGGGCGTTTACACTGAAGCCTCTTAGCCAATCACAGCAGTGGGCGTTTACACTGAAGCCTCACAGCCAATCACAGCAGTGGGCGTTTACACTGAAGCCTCACAGCCAATCACAGCAGTGGGCGCTTACACTGAAGCCTCACAGCCAATTACAGCAGTGGGCGTTTACACTGAAGCCTCTCAGGCAATTACAGCAGTGGGCGTTTACACTGAAGCCTCTCAGGCAATTACAGCAGTGGGCGTTTACACTGAAGCCTCACAGCCAATCACAGCAGTGGGCGTTTACACTGAAGCCTCTCAGCCAATTACAGCAGTGGGCGTTTACACTGAAGCCTCACAGCCAATCACAGCAGTGGGCGTTTACACTGAAGTCTCACAGCCAATCACAGCAGTGGGCGTTTACACTGAAGCCTCACAGCCAATTACAGCAGTGGGCGTTTACACTGAAGGCTCTCAGCCAATTACAGCAGTGGGCGTTTACACTGAAGCCTCTCAGCCAATTACAGCAGTGGGCGTTTACACTGAAGCCTCACAGCCAATCACAGCAGTGGGCGTTTACACTGAAGTCTCACAGCCAATCACAGCAGTGGGCGTTTACACTGAAGACCTCTAAACAGCATTCAAATAAGAGGGCTAAAATGCCTTTAATTTCTAAATTATGACAACTTTGGATGTAAAATTCATACTAACATGATAAGTGGAAATATTATAAAACAGCGCAGTTCATGACCCCTTTAAACATTTAGCTAGATAGACAATGTTAATAACTATGGAAACACCATCATGGTCAGTGAAAAGGATCCTTACCAGGAAGAAACAACTGGATCACTAAATCAGATCACCAAAATCCAGACCTCAGTGTCCTGCTGATCTGAAATCCTCTGGACATCAGTGAGCAGTGTTCCCATTATTATAACAGGTGTATTTATGAATGAGGTGGTGTTAAATGCCAGCGTCATTATCACCAGTGTGTGTGTGTGTGTGTGTGTGTGTGTGTGTGCGCGCGCGCTTGATGCGCAAGAACCAGTGAGGTTTGTTCACACGTATCACGTCACAATAAATTATTAATATTCATAACGCCAGCCTTTTCCATAGTACTACTGATACATCCCGAGGCTGGCTTACTACATGAGCACAATTTACCCTGAACATACAGAACTTTCCAGCTCATTATTTGAAATACATGAAATGCTTGCTGATCCAAAGGCGCGTTCCCGCGCTGCATCACTTTAAATGATGTTCAGCGCATCGGTCATTTCAGAGTGTTTATCAGAGAAATAAAGTTCATATATGTGACCGTGATCTGTGGAACCCTGAACTATTAATCCTCTGTAACTGCACTGCTATTACTGAGGTACTTTCGCTTTTGCTCGACGGCGCGCGCTCTTTGTTGACGCTCAGCGCGTGCAGCAGCAGCACGAGTCCTGCACAAAGTGAAGATGATGTTAAAGCAGTTCGCCATCGACACTCACCCATCGCTCAGTGCTGTAGTTTCTCCATAATGTGCCATGTGCGCGACCATTATTCGCGCGCCGACGGTTGTCGATTCGCGCGCCAAATGTTTCCGTGACTTGATATTTTAGATAAGAAACAATAATCCCAGTCAATCCTGAGCCCATTCATGCAAAACACACACACACACTGGTGTTTCCGTGACAGGCAGCGACAGGAAGTGGCGGGAACTAAAGCCTGTTTACAGCAAATGACCATTACCATAGAAGCTATTAAAGGCAGAGATTAAATTGATCAAACATAATTATTGTTTAATGTGCACAATAAGTAATAACAATAAAAAAGTTATATGGGTTATGCAAAACCAGCTGGCTTAACAACAATATTGGGTCTGGGGACCCCTGCAGGACGGTGAAGGAGTAACATTTTCGGTTTTTTGCGTGACTCTCAAACTATAGCCAGGGCTGGGTGGGTTACTTTTAAAATGTATTTCACTACAGATTACAAAATACATGCTTTAAAAAGTCATTTGTAACGTATTTCGTTACATTACTCAAGTTTAGTAACTTAATCTAAATACTTTAGAATACTTTGGAATACTAATAAGTGTGGAACAAACACAAAAAAGGTCATTGAGAGTTTTTATCTCACAATTCTGACTTTTTCCCTCAGAATTGCGTGATTTAAAGTTGCAATTGTGAGTTATGAAGCCAGAATTATGAGATATAAACTCGCAATTTTGAGAAAAGTCAGAATTATGAGATATAAACTCGCAATATTGAGAAAAGTCAGAATTATGAGATATAAACTCACACTAAATTCACAATTGCAAGAAAAAAAAGTCAGTATTGCAAGTTTTTATCTCCCAATTCTGACTTTATAACTTGCAATTGCGATTTTAAATCTCGCCATTCCGAGAAAAAGAAGTCAGAATTGTGAAACAAAAACTTACAATTGTGAGGGAAAAAACAAATTGTGAGAAAAAGTCACAGTGACGAGTGAATCATAAAATGACTCACAAAACATGAAAACAGTCGTGGATCATCGGGTCATGACAAGACAGTTCAGTTTTTTTTTTAAAAATTCAGTTATTTTGTCTTGTTCAGGACAGAACTAAATAAAAATAACAACATTTTTATGATCCTCTTAAAAGTATTAAAATGTTGATGAAACTGAACTCCTCTTTTTCAGACGGTCAGAGTCAGAGAATCACCAATCGCTGTTTAAATGACATTAAAACTCAAAGTAATCACTTTGGTAATCTAAAACACTTTTCAGATGTAACTGTAACTGTAACAGGCAGATGTAACTCAATTCTAAGCACAAGAAAAGCTAAAATGGGTTAAAGATAGAAAATGCCTTTCCCGCAATAAGAAATCTTTTTTTCATTTCATGTGAAAATTTAAATGATCTCATTATGGGCGTCTATACAATTCCTATCCAAGAATAAAGCAGCCAAATGCGGGACAAGTCTGAGCTTTGACTATTAAATTTTTTTTTTTTTTAATTTTAAGTCTACTATCGAGGTTTTAAGTAACCAGAGATGGAACTTTTTGTACATCATAAGCCACTGAAATTGGTAGATAAATGTAAACGTTATTTTCGTTTTCATCGAAAAAAAAACGCAGCTCGCCGGTTTACTTGCATTTGTTTACAGTGCAGTCTTGCCCTCAGTAGTATGGCGGACGCGTTGACGTATTGCAGCAACGCTCCAAAGCGGCCAATGGGGCGTCTATGTATTTTATTATGTCAATGTGACACACGACCACACCGACGCTCGACACCCGACGGCCAAGTAGAACCTCTGTTCTGCGCCTGCGTAAGAAGAAATGCCTTTCTGTACCAGCAGGTGGCAGTAGCTGAACAGCCAATCAGAATGATCAGATGGCCCGACTGACCAACGATCTATGACGCCGATTCAACATGGCCGAGAAAAAGCCAACTTCGAAAAAAACTGAAAACAGCCAATTGAAATTGAAAAAGATAATTTACCTCCTTTAAAAACTATGTTATTGTTTTTAATCAAAGTTCCTTTCTCAAATAATCATATTTCTTTTCTTAACGCTAACTTAAACAATATAAAACCAAATGAATAACAAAATTCTGTCCACTGATTTCTGTGTGGCCCTGTTTAAAGATCATCTGAGCCAAATTTCATAAGAATTGCTCAAAATTTGAACAAGGAGTAGCGAAAGTGGAGCACTTTATGTACTACGATAATGGGTGGAGTTTTAATGTAATATGATGAATATGATCAGCATGATAAGAGGAATCAGATGAAGTAAGTTTCATTTTTCAAGATCAAATGGATCAATAGTTATTACAGTTTCAAAAGTGAATTTTTGACCTGGTGGTGGCGCTATAGAGTTCGTTCTAGAGACCCCAGAATTGGTCAAATCACGATTCATTACCGTCACTACAGTTGTGCCAATTTTCATAGTTTTCCCATGTTCCATTCATAGAGCTGCCATAGAAATTTCAAAGTGCCGAACCAATAGTTTGTCCAATCCTGGCAAAATTCAGCATTACACAAGAAATGCATAGACACCAAGTTCAACATTTTCTGGAAAAATTGTTCAAAAGTTAGCAAAACTAGCCAATTTTCACATCTCATGACCCATAGGTGGCGCTGTTCCCAGATTTGGCATGGACCCTTTTAGATCAAGGTGTTGATGAAGCCTAGTTTCATTTTGATTTATCAAATGTTGTCTTTGAACCATTTTTGGGTCAACAATGTTAAGTTCACAACATCATACCTTTTGAATAAAGATAAATAAAAATATGTTGTTTGTCATTTCTATTTGGCTCTGTCCAAAAATCACCATCATCACTTTTGAAAGAATTTCGCGAAATTTGAGAGAAAAACGGAATGCTGTACTTTCCAATGGCCACAACTGTAATGGGCGGAGTTTCATTTTTCTAAAACAAAGGGTTCAAAAGTTTTAACCATTTGAAAAGTGTATTTTTGAACTGGTGGTGGCGCTATAGAGTTCATCCTACGGACTCCAACACTGGTCAGATTACTCTTCATTAACATCGCTGATGACATTGTGCTGTGCATGTGGTTTTGTTTTTTCTTTTCCTTGTTTCTCTTGACAGCACCTATTAAGCGCACACCGTTGTGGCGAGTTAAATCTTAGGTGGGTTGGCGGCGATCCGACGGGATTGTGGAAGTTCAGTCAAAGAGCTTCTCCTCTCTCAGTCTGGAAGCTTAATTGACTCAATTCACTTTCAATCCATCCATTATCCACTGCTTATACGGCTAAGTAAGGATGCCCATATGTCCTTTTAGCTCTTCCCGGGGGATCCCAAGTCATTCCCCTGCCAGCCGAGAGATGTAATCCCAGAGCGGGTCCAGGTCAGGTGGTTCGGCAGTCGGACCATCTCCCCTTTTCTAGTCGGTTTGTTAGAACAGCAAGAGGAAGGCCACTCCTGCACTCGCTGTATGCTGGAAGACATGTCTCTGTCAATGATAAACTGTCTCGAGGAGTTAAACTCATGTTGCACTTTGTGCATCTTCTTGAAACTCCGTGGTCGCCTGGAGTTATTCTACCAAAGAGAATTTGAGTGGGTAAGGGATTTTGGGTGAGTGAACTTGCTCCAGCCACACCTTCCACTTCCTGACTTTCAGTGCTTCTGGTTGTTGTTGTAAAGAGGGATCCAAAATACTCACGTTTGCTTATATTTCGCATTTGATACGAGTGGCCATACGGCAGCTTTCTGGCTTGTCCCTCTCACAACTACATTTTTGTGTGTCCTATTACATTTTGAGCCTAACCTCCACCATTTCAGTAAAAGGTTTATTAAAGCACACATGAACATCAACCATCCCAACCCAAGAAAACAATTATGATATAACGACACAATGCACCACAAAACATGAAATCTATACATTCTTACATACATACGCATCTGGCTACAAACTTATATACTCGTTACATAATGGTGTACTAACTAAATTATTCAACAACTATAACAAACTGATTAATTATTTGTTCCATTTCAATAAAGCATCTTTTTACAGTACAATCCATGTATTAAAACACAAGCTGGTGCCAATTATATTTGCATAAAATGAAGCGTACAATCTTGCCATGGATGACGGTCAATGGCCGAATTCAAAACCACATACAAACATTGTATTTGAAAGCATCCACAGCCTGTGTCCTGGGAATGAATTCCACAGACTGGGAGCAGCTGAGCAGAAAGCCTTGGTCCTGGGGGGCTTCAGGAGATATGCTGAAACCGAACGAAGGGAAGTGTAGAAGTTGGTGTTGAGGTAAGGGTCGTCACCACAAATGCACTGGTGAGTGAGTGACTCAATCCTGAGCGAGACCGGAAGCCAGTGAAGTGATTTGAGGATGGGGTGATATGGTCGTATTCGCGCACCCTCATCAGGATCCGCTGCTCTGAATCTACCGCAGCCTCTGAAGGCTTTTGTCAGGGATCCTGATGAGGGACCCACTGCAGAAATCCAGTCTGGAGGAGACAGTGGTTGGAACTACAGCTCTCAATCTGTGTAGTTTCACAATCTATAGTGTTCATTCCATTTAAATATATATATTAGCCAAATTGTGATGCTGGACAACTGGGTCAGAGCATCTCCAGAACTGCAGCTCTTGTGGGTGTTCCCGGTCTGTAGTGGTCAGTCTCTATCAAAAGTGTTCCAAGGAAGGATCAGTGAAGGCTGGCCTGCGTGGACCGATCCAACAGACGAGCTCCTGGGACGTGAGCATCAGAACTGGACCACGGAGCAACAGAAGAAGGAGAATCCCGTGTTCTTCTACATCATGTGGATGGCCAGGTGTTACATTTAACATTTATTCATTTGGTAGACGCATGAACATCCTTTCTTGGAAACGGTATTCCTTGATGTCTGTGGCTCTTCCAGCAGGATAATGCTCCGGACACAAAGCAGAAATGGTTCAGGAATGGTTTAAGGAGCACAACAACAAGTTTGAGGTGTTGACTCGACCTCCAAATTCCCCAGATCTCAATCCAATCGATCATCTGTGGGATGTGCTGAACAAACAACCCCGATCCATGGAGGATCCACCTCGCATCTTACAGGACTTAAAGGATCTGAACATCTTGGAGCAGATCCCACAGAACTCCTTCAGGGTCCAGAGGAGTCCATGGCTCGACGGGTCAGGACTGATTTGGCTGCAAAAGGGAACATAATATTAGGAAGGAGTATATATATATATATATATTACTATACATAGTTTAACTAATGTGGTTTGGGTTTTGTTTGTGTTTAGGACTTATTATTATTTTGTAATTCTCTCGCAGTCATGTTCCTTGTAACTGCTGTTTGGTGAGTTCTGTTCATGTTTAGGTCATGGTTCTTAGTCATCAAGTTATGTTCATGTCAAGTGTGACGAGAAGGGCTGGTGACGCGAGTGATAATGAGCGTCAGCTGCGCGCTACACCGGTCTCGTGTCTCTCACGGAGGAACTCCGGAAGCATAAAAGAGGAGCGACGACAGTGAAGGACGAGAGAGGACCAGGCCTGGATTTTATGTTGTGTTTTTATTATATTTTATTTTATTTTTTTGTTTATTTATTTGATTAAAGTTACGTTGAATGTTCGCCAGTTCCCACCTCCTTCTTCCCGTTCTCATTGAACCCCGTTACATTAAGTTTCTGTCTCTGTCTTTGGTTTTGTTCATTTTGTATCACATTTACCATTTTTCAAACTGAACATGGGTTCAACTTCAGCTTGCCTTCAGTGGACCTACATCCGCAGAGCTTCTAATGATTGAGGTGCGAGTAAGTTAGTTTCTCCCGTGATGCATCGCACTATAGTTGATCAGCGGGTTGTCATTGAACAAGAAACAGACTCCTGTTTTGTGATTGTCCTCAATAAAGACATGAAAATATATAACTGTTGAAGCAGGCCGTGATGGACTTCGGCTTTGACTTGTGTAAAAATCCAGTAACAGAGCAGCATCTGTGCTGGTGTCAGTGCCAGTGCGTCTTAAACATATATTTAGTCACAAAGCTATTAATAAATCGTTAACTGTGATCAATAATAAGACAATGATCTGTCCTCATTCATTAAAAATGGATAGACAAACTGCAGAAAGGAGATCAATAAATATAAATGCTACAAATAAATTGCCATATTTAAAATGCTACACTGTTAAAAAATTACTGTAAATTTTACAGTATAATACTGGCAGCAGGGTTGCCAGCCAGATACTGTAGATTTTACAGTAGTGTTGCTGTAATTTAATTTACAGAATTTCCCTGTATTCTCTGATTACAGTAAATAACTGTATTTTTTAAAATTCTGAAGGGTCAATTTACAGCAATATTCTGTAAATTTGAGTCAAACCAACACGTGACCCCAGAATGCATTGCAGTTTACAGCAATATGCTGTATTACTAAAAAACAGCCAGCGGCTGTAAAAAAATGCTGTAATTTTTACAGCAATTCATCACAGTGAATTGATATCATCAGATAGAGACTGTGTCTGTACCCCGAACTAATAAATACAGAAAACTTCCAAACCCATTTACGGGTGATAATTTAATTGATGTTCAACAAGTAGTAAACAGAGATTATAAAGATAACAAAATGATAAAGCTTGGGTTGCTGAATATTCGATCCCTTTCTTCAAAAGCACTTATTGTAAATGATATTATCACAGAAAATAACCTAGATGTGCTGTGTTTGACAGAAACCTGGCTAAAACCAGACGATTACATTACTTTAAATGAGTCTAGCCCTCAAGGTTACTATTATCGACACGAACCTCGTCAGAAAGGTAAAGGGGGAGGTGTTGCTGTAATCTATAGTAATATCTTCAGTATTACTCAAAAGTCTTTCAAATATATCTCTTTTGAAGTGATGGTGCTCTATGTAAGTTTATATAATGATAGTGACAACTCTCATTTGAAATTTGTGTTGGCTACTGTATACAGGCCACCAGGGCACCATACAGATTTTATCAAAGAATTTGCTGATTTTCTATCGGAGTTAGTACTGGCTGTGGATAAAGTCCTTATTGTTGGTGATTTTAATATACATGTAGATAATGAAAAAGACGCTTTGGGATTGGCATTAACAGATATTCTAAGCTCTATTGGAGTTAGACAACACGTATCAGGACCAACTCATTGTCGTAATCATACTCTAGATCTAATATTGTCACATGGAATCGATATTGATGCCGTTGAAATTCTGCAGCAGAGCGATGACGTCTCAGATCATTATCTAGTCTCATGCGTGCTACATTTATCCAAGGCAAGAAAACCGCCTGTCTGCCATAAATATGTTAGAACCATCACTTCTACCACTAAAAATTGCTTTATAAATAATCTTCCTGATCAGTTTCATCAACTTAGCAAACCAGACAGCTTAGAAGAACTCGATGTTGCAACAGAAACTATTGACGCTCTCTTTTCGAACACTCTAGACTCTGTCACTCCTTTGCGCTTAAAAAAGATTAAGGATATTAGTCCAACGCCATGGTATAACGAGCACACTCGGGCCCTTAAGAGAGCAGCCAGAAAACTGGAGCGCAGCTGGAAGAATTCAAAACTAGAAGTTTTTCGGATTTCATGGAGAGAGAAAATGATGGAGTACAGAAAGGCCGTAAAAACCGCTAGATCTGCTTATTTTTCAAATCTTTTAGAAGAAAATAAACACAACCCTAAGTATTTATTTAATACAGTGGCTAAATTAACAAGAAAGACAGCCTCAACTTCTGATGTTTCCAAACAGCACAGCAGTAATGACTTTATGAACTTCTTTACTTGCAAGATTGACAACATTAGAAAGAAAATTATAGCCATGCAACTGTCTACTACAGTATCACATCAGACAGTGGATTGTTGTATCCCTGAGGAAAAATTCCATTCATTCGCTGCCATAGGAAAGGAAGAATTGTCTAAACTTGTTAAATCATCAAAATCTACAACATGTATGTTAGACCCTATACCGACTAAGCTATTGAAAGAGATGCTTCCAGAGGTCATAGATCCTCTTCTTAAGATCATTAATTCATCTTTATCACTAGGTTACGTACCAAAAAATTTTAAGCAGGCTATTATCAAACCTCTTATTAAAAACCACAACTTGATCCTGGTGAATTAGTCAATTACAGACCGATTTCCAATCTACCTTTTCTGTCAAAAATACTAGAAAAGGCAGTATCATCTCAGCTTAGTTCCTACTTAGAAAGAAATGGTATCTGTGAGGATTTCCAGTCAGGATTTAGACCGTACCATAGTACTGAGACTGCTCTCATTAGAGTTACAAATGATTTGCTCTTATCATTAGATCATGGTTGTATCTCTCTATTAGTGTTACTAGACCTCAGTGCTGCTTTTGACACTATCGACCACAATATTCTTTTGAATAGACTAGAAAATTATGTTGGAATTAGTGGAATTGCATTGGCATGGTTCAAATCATACTTATCTGACCGTTATCAGTTTGTAGTAGTAAACGAAGAGATGTCATTTCAATCACAAGTTAAATATGGAGTACCACAAGGCTCAGTTCTAGGACCGTTGCTTTTCACTCTGTACATGTTACCCTTGGGAGATGTCATTAGGAAGCATGGCATTAGCTTTCACTGTTACGCTGATGATACTCAGCTCTATATTTCCTCGCGCCCTGACGAAACCTACCAATTCTCAAAATTAACAGAATGCGTAGCTGATATAAAAAATTGGATGACTAGTAACTTCCTACTACTAAATTCAGAAAAAACAGAGATTCTAATTATTGGACCAAAAACTTCAGCACATAAAAACCTAGAATACTGTCTAACACTTGATGGCTGCTCTGTTAAGTCGTCTTCGTCAGTTAGGAACCTGGGTGTGCTCTTTGATACCAATCTTTCATTTGAAAGCCACATTTCTAGCATATGTAAAACCGCATTCTTCTATCTTAAAAATATATCTAAATTGCGACATATGCTCTCAATGACAAATGCGGAACAGCTAGTTCATGCGTTTATGACCTCGAGACTAGATTACTGTAACGCTCTATTGGGTGGTTGCCCTGCTCGCGTGATAAACAAATTGCAGCTGGTCCAAAACGCAGCAGCTAGAGTCCTTACTAGAACCAGGAAATATGAACATATTAGCCCGGTTCTGTCAAAACTGCACTGGCTCCCTATTAAACATCGTATAGATTTTAAAATCTTGCTAATTACTTACAAAGCACTAAATGGCTTAGCTCCCCAGTACCTGAGTGAGCTCTTAATGCATTATAGTCCTCCGCGTCTATTACGATCTCAGAATTCTGGCCAGTTGTTAATACCTAGAATATCAAAATCAACTGCAGGCGGTAGATCCTTTTCCTATTTGGCACCTAAACTCTGGAACGATCTTCCTAGCATTGTTCGGGAAGCAGACACACTCTGTCAGTTTAAATCTAGACTAAAAACGCATCTATTTAACCTGGCATACACATGACGCACTATAAACTTTTGTCTTCATATCCGTTAAAGGATTGTTAGGCTGCATAGATCAGGTCAGCCGGAACCGGGAACACTTCCTATAACACCAGATGTACTCGTTACATCTGAAGAAGAATGGCGTCTATGCTAATTTTTGTCTCTCTGCTTATCCAGAGGTTTACCAAGTAACGTGATTGGCTGGATCCGGGCCCTGTCGGGGTCAGACGGGGAACCTGTGCCTGTGTGCAGCAGCAATGTGGCCCTGTGGTGTCGGCGGAGACTGTGTTAACTAGCTCATCCTTTGTTAAGATCTTACCGACTCATCAGCTAGTGGCACACATCCCAACAAACCGTCCCATACCGGCGTGATCAAAATGATCTTAAACTAGATGGAACTAGATTAAATCTTTTGACTGTTGCGATTCCAAATCGGTTTAATGACCCGTAACTCTGCCTGAGTATCGGACAAGTGTTCACTGTTGGCCAGAGGAGAACTGGCCCCCGGACTAAGCCTGGTTTCTCCCGAGGTTTTTTTCTCCATTTGTTGGAGTTTTGGTTCCTTGCCGCTGTTGCCTTTGGCTTGCTTAAGTTGGGGACACTTGCTTGATATTCAGCAGTGTTTTTGATATGCCTGCATTGGCGCCGTTGTATGTGAACTGAGCCGAGCCGGACGATTACGTCACTGTTTTCTGCAGTGCTGATATACATAAATTAACTAGACTAATAACTATTGATATTTGCAACGGAAAGAATCAATAATATATAGAATAAGCTGCACAATGACCCCATTTTCTTATTAATGTAAAGCTGCTTTGCCACAATTTGCATTGTAAAAAGCGCTATATAAATAAAGATGACTTGACTTGACTTGACAGTGTATATATGAATTCAATCACATTTTTATGGGTGGTACAAAATAACTAAAAATGTAAGATATAAACTTAGACAATCTGCCTAACCTGTGCAGTCTCCACAAAAACTTTTATTAGTGGCATCTGAAGAAACGAATAGCCAATAATGAAAACGATCTATAACAGATTCCAGAAGGAGTAAAAATTGTGTTCATCAGAAAGCAGAAAGTCATAAACAGCTGATGGCTTGAGGGCGAGAAAAGCTCATTTTAAAGTGAACTAATCCTTATCTTACTTTAAAATACTGCATTAAGATCACGGATCATCTTGGCTTCTGATAAATTACTGCCTCCAGAGCATTTTTCACTCTCATCTGTGCTCACAACTGCAATCTTCACTATATGTGGCAGTTTTAAATAGTACAGAAATTATAAATGACTGACTAATGTGTGTTGGGAATTTCAGCGAGGTCACGCTATTACTGTAAATGAGTATTATAGAAGACATTAGAGTCATACAGACACAGATAATGAGCACAACACTGCATTTAATTTTACAGCTATACTGTAAAACAACAGTATGGAAAGCGGTAAATTCACACTAAATGTTTAATTGTAGTTTAATTTTTTTTTCATTTGATAGACAATCACACACAGGGACACTGTCGTTGAAGAACGGAGGAAAAATCTGCCTATTATGATGTTCATTAGTACACAAGAAAAGGCGTATGAAGAAGTCTCTGTCAGCAAATGTTTATTTCAATGTTTTACTAATGACTCTGTGTATCACATTTCAGTAAATGAGAGCAATTGGAGTGGGAAACATGATCCCTCATGAATCTGGCTGGCCAACTTGACTCTGTTCCAGTGTATTTTATGGCATAATGCTCCAGTAATCACATTTGACCAATTGGACATTAGCTCTGTTTATGAGAAGTGAATATCGACTGGAGCCGTACCAGCAAACTTTGGTAAATGTATACTGCACAGTCATTCGGCCTTTTCTAGGAACATAACACAATTTAATGTCCATTTGCACATAAAGCCAATATCGTAAAGTATACTTTTCCTTAAGACTTTACACCGGCCTCACAAATATAAAAACATATAAAACAGATATTCATACGGTAGACATAAAAAGTCATTTTATCAAACATGAAGGTTTCATTGAGATATTGAAAAAATTGATATCACTAATTCTCTGTGTAATTACACTGTAATATAGAATGGCCGTGTAATGTTAATTAACAGCATGTAATTACAGTAGGGTTTGCGGTTACACTTTATTTTAAGGTGTCTTTGTTACAGTGTAATTATACATTTAAGTACTGAGTAATACTACATGTACTTACTGTAGGGTGAGGGTGAGGGTTTAGGGTTAATTGCATGTAATTATGCATAATAGATTGTTATTACTACATTAACTACGTGTAACAATGACACTGTAAAGTAAAGTGTTACCGGGTTTACTTTAGGGTTAGTCGCTTGTAATCATGAGTAATTTACTGGTATTAAAAATGTTAAAAAAATGTAAATGTAACATGTAATTTTATACAGTCAGTATATGTAACATGTAAAAAAAAAAAAAAAAAAAAAAAAAAAAAAAAAAAAAAAAGGTTACTCAATGTCCATGTTATATAAAATGAGCAATATCACACTCGTAGCCGTGCAATATGAACGTATATCAGCACGGCTGTGATCCGGCCTTAGATAACGTCTTAGAGTGTCTTTAAAATCCTCTTTTGTGCAGAACTACTACGGATTTAAATCTCAAGTTGACAGTTTGACCAAGACTCTGTTACTAATTCTAAAACATCACTTTAGAAGAAGTAACGAAGGACTGTTGAGTCGCTCCACTGAAACTGAGAGATCTGAGAGAGGGCCTGAGTGAGCATTACCTGTCTGATAACACTCATTCTTCAGCTCGATGTCCATAATATCATATCCATTATAAAAATCCATTTGAATGTCCATGATCCTTTTATTTGTCCTTATACAGTTAAAGGAATTTTCTATAACAGCACTAAAACAAGTTCCTTTGTTTACTAAAGTCCCTTTCAAATTAAAAGTCTCTTGCCACAGACTCGTTCACTCGTAAAGTTTGCCTCCATCTACTGGCGAATTAATGTAACTTTCGCTCATCCCATGTTACGCACGATGGACCCTTTCTCAATACCAAATACAGCATATTATTTATATAAAATAATATTTATTTAACAATATTTAAATTAACAACAATAGCCATTGTAAATGACAAAAAGAAATAAACACTAATTTTGTGACGCAAGTTAAAATATAGCCTTAAATTTAACATCGCCCAATTCGGTTTGCTCTAGAACAAGTCATAGATTCATAAGACCAAAGATTAACTGTTTTATGTACCCAAAATGAATTATATCTCATGTTTAACCACTATAAGTGGCAGCGGCAAATCCCCGAAGCACTGGCCGAGCTGTTCTCGGCGGGTAAACGAGCTCTGAACGACCGCTCGCGTCTCCAAAAACGTCTAAACACACTGTAAAATAGGTGCTACGATTAAATATGAGTCACATATTTCAGGTCTAAACAACAAGTGTAGTATTTGCTCGGCCGCCATGACAGCGGTGAAATGGTAGGAGTGCTGTTATCACTAGAACGTCGCACGACTCTCAACCAATCAGATTTGAGAACCAGAAAGAACTTTTGCATAAATGTTAACTTGCAATAGCAAAGATTAGCTGCTAGGTGTTTGTTTTGCACTCGTTAACCTCTATAAAATGGCTTTCTGTGGGACTTTTACTCTAGCTTTCTGGTCTAGCAGGTACAATGGTGCATCTGATGACTCCTCAACAACACCATATGTATTTGAGGAATCATTCATTTACCTTGCACAAATGATTATGGGCTGAATTATAAAAAACCTGATGTATGAGCAACAATAAAAGTAGCAAACAACAGATACTGACCTGTAGAAGAAGCACCAGAAAACAATTGCATGCTGTTCATTTATACTACGCAGTCCATACTAATGCGATTACGCTGTAACATGAACTGCATAATGTAAAATTAAATATCTCAAAAGCCATTTGTTCGATTCTTTGCGAGCAACAAAACCTGACATGCGAGAGCAACAGGAGGGGTGCTTGGTTTGAGTTGGTTCTGGCTATAATGGGTCCATTGAAACCCACAGAGGAACAGTGCCATGCATTTTTAATCAGGTGGCTTCTGAGGTCACTTTCTCCATTCTGAGGATGTGAATTATGAGCAATGAAAACGAACCAAACTGACAGAAAGACAATGGCATTACCTCGCGGCAGGAAGACAGCGATTTTATTACATTGATCTATGATTTTCACTTCCAATAATTGGTGTAAGACAGAGCAGCAGAACTCACGTCTCCAAACAGCTGTTGGGGGCTCGTACGGGATTGTCTGAACAGGCAAACGTATCTTGGATTATATTCTCTGTCGGGCTGCAGCAGACGGCACCAGACAATTCCTAGATTAGACCGCTTGATAGAAGCATGAGGACGAGGACTTGGCTGAGTGTCGCGTCCGGGTTCATGAGTTTCTCCTGTGAAGCTGTGCGGAGCTGTGCAGAGATCCAGTGTGATGAACATCAGCGATGCTGCACTCAGAACAGCAGCAGCAGCATCACGGCGGTCCACT
The DNA here is from genome assembly GCA_037194245.1 of Opsariichthys bidens. Taxonomy (NCBI): domain Eukaryota; kingdom Metazoa; phylum Chordata; class Actinopteri; order Cypriniformes; family Xenocyprididae; genus Opsariichthys; species Opsariichthys bidens. Next base: position 26,999,089 of record CM074284.1, read on the forward strand.
GCTGCAAACTCCCTCTGCACGCTTTCCTCGACAATCTGGACTGGATTGTACGGCGGCTGTCGGGACTGCTGATCCTGCTGTTGCTCTTTGTGGTGGGTTATTTCATCCAGCGTGTCGTGTGTCCACGTCCCCGCCGTCAGACGCCCGAGGAGCCGTCGCTTCTACACGGACACGTGTCCCAGGACTCCCTCACAGGGGACTTCAGCTCGCCGGTGCTGCTGCTTCCCACGTACGAGGAAGTGAAATATCTGCCCACGTATGAGGAGATCATGATGGAGGCGAATCTGAACTCGGAGGAAAGACGCACAACCTTGCAAACATCTAGAAGAGCCAGAAACTCTCTATAACTCACTGGAACAGCTGATGTGTTTATGATAATGTGTGACCAACATTTCAAGACATTTTTACATTCAGGTTTGTGTGATGATTTTGTTGTAATAACCAGTTCTAGACAGCTCCATCGCAGATATATATAAAAATGTGTTAATAACTGATCTGAGCACATGTGCTTGTGTACAGTCTGCTTAGTGCAATTAAAATCACAGTGCTTGAAACGCCAAGTATTCCTACTTTTTCTGGAATTAGTGCATCTGCATGTACTGCTTAAAACATTGAAGAAAAAGCTGACGCTCTATACTTTCTCAAAACAAACTGCTGACGAGTTTACTGTGCACGATATCAGAAACAATATGAGAAGAAGATGGAGCGCTCAAATAAAAATGCACATATATGAAAAATCGTTTTTTAGCATGACTTCAGCAAAAAAAGCCGTTTATGAGACCGCTGTTGTCAGATTTCAAACATAATCCTGAAAGAAAAGATTGATTGATTTTATGAATCACATCATAAATGACTTTCCTTTTTGTCTGATGCCATAAAATCCCTTATTGTCATCAGTGTCACCAATCCCTGCCATTTTATCCTCATGGATAAAATCGAGCCCCACCCTAAATCCTTTCTTGTTGAACAAGAAACCAAAAGTAAGCATTTTTTATATCAAATAATATTTTCCTCAATCGCATCGTATGAATTTGCACAAAAAAAAAAAAGTTTTCTTGTGAGATCTTGTCGGCCTGGCACACGTTTGGCATGACGTTTGATGTGAAAATCCCTTAAGGATGAAATTAAAGTCTGAAACAAAATATTCAACGAGAAAGAATGTAGTTCTCATAATATAAAGTCAGAAATAAAGTCAGTGTAGTTAGCTGTGAGTGAAGCTGGCAAAGTTTTGTAGAGTTTGTAGAGTTGTTCAATGAGATCTTGAGAGATGAAATGTCTTTTATCTTCAGTTGATTTCATCAGCTGTAGTTCTTGTGTTTCTCTGTCCTTCAGTGATTCTGCTTGTTAACAGCAGGTGTTCATCATTAATCATCTCTTAATGATCTCATTAACTCTGACACTGCTTCAATGGTACTTTAACTCAGTAGTGCGCACACACATGACCACTAAACAGTGTTCATTAACCTGGGCATTTTTCATTTACATATGACTGACAAATATGAATCACATTAAGTTCATTAGTTTGTTTATGTTAAAACTATGTCATCCAAATGGATGGAAAATTGCTATGTAATTAAATTACATAAAACTTATGTTTAGACTCAAGTATATTTTTGAGTGCAGGGTGGGACTTGATTTTATTCATGAGGATAAAATGGCAGCAACATTGATGACAATTAAGAAGGATTTTATATTTTCTAACCACTAAATACCTAGAATATCAAAATCAACTGCAGGCGGTAGATCCTTTTCCTATTTGGCACCTAAACTCTTCCTAGCATTGTTCGGGAAGCAGACACACTCTGTCCGTTTAAATCTAGACTAAAAACGCATCTATTCAACCTTTAAATTAATTAAAGATTTGAACTTGCATAATTTAGAGCAAAATTTTGCATATACATCATTTAATCTCACTTTGTCCCCTGCTAGTGGCTATGAAGTTATTTTTTTGTAGATTGGACACTGATAACACATGTCAGGTGGAAACAGGTCTCATTTCAAATCTGCATTTATTGCATAAACAGAAATCAAACTTGTGCTATACAAAATCAAGAACTTCTTGTTACAAAATCTTCATGTAATCAAGAATAAGATATAAATAACAGCTGAACTAAACAAGATGCCTGTCAATAGACTGACTGCTATGGCATCAGTGCTCCAAACCTCAGTTCACCTGAACCATGTGTGTTCAGCGGCGGACGGACACACTGTTCCTGGTGGACGAGCTGGCTGCTCTTTCCCGCTCTTTAGCAAACTCCATTTCAATTTTAGCCTGGATCTTCTCCCAGTCCACTTCCACCTGAGAACAAGTGGGAATGATAGAAAAACATCAATCCATTAAACACACACACAAAGCCCTATAGAAGGGACAGGGTCTGAATAGTGCTCCAGATATGAACATACTCCCTCAGAGTACTGCAGGAATCTCTTGTTGGTTTCCTGTTTTCCGAAGTCCTGCAGGAACTTCCGTCTGTGAGCGAGCACCGTGTCCACGTGGGTTTTGTACTTCACCGCCAACTCCAGAGCCCTGCGGAGAGAGACACGCGTGAGCACAGCGCACACACGAGCGGACGCGTGTCAGTGGCGGCTCACACCTGTCCCAGTTGTAGAGGTTGATGTGGATCTGGATGGCGTGATAAATGAGGCTGGCCTGCAGTAGAGCGGCCTCGGCCTCCTGCACGTGTCCGCTGAAGAGCAGGATGTGAGCTAGACACGAGTCTTTCGACGGCAGATCCTTTATGAAGTTGATGTACTGCACCTTATCAATCTACCAGAGACAGAGACGAGTGTTAAAGAGACAGAGAGGAGACTCAGAGGTGAGGGATTCTCTCAGATTCACCTCTCCGATCGCTGCATACGCCACTTCTGCTGTGCTCAGCTCCCGATTGGCCATCGCCAGACCTGCCAAACACGACCAGAGCGTCTGATCCTGTAGACAGATTCAACACTTTCAGGTACAGAGAGACAAGAGGAGACAGCAACACAACTACCAGAAACCTTTTTTCATTTGACATGTTAACGGAAACATTATTTAGTGTGTTATGAGTCTGTTTCCCTTGTGTGGGCTGCAGGTGATCTCAGGATTTACTGTGTTCACACACTCACACACACACACACACACACACACACACTCACACTCACGCACACTCACACTCACACACACAGACACACTCACACACACAGACACACACTCACACACAAACACTCACACTCACACTCACACACACACACACACACAGACACACTCACACACACAGACACACACTCACACACAAACACTCACACTCACACACACACTCACACACACACACACACTCACAATCACACACACACACACACACTCACTCACACACACTCACACACACACACTCACACACACTCACACACACAGACACACACACACACTCACAGACACACACTCACACACAAACACTCACACTCACACACACACACACTGTCTGTAAGCAGAATTCTGCAGTATTGTTCTAATAATAATAGGGCTGTCACTGACGATTATTTTGGTTATCAAGTAATCGGTCGATTATTTTGAAGATTTATTGAGTATTTTTTGTGGTACTAAAAGTAGACCTAATTGAACAATAACCAGTAAATGACTTAAAACACATGCAGGTATGACATAAGAACACGGAAGTGTAATTTGTTGCTGGTTCCTTCTTGATTTTCCTTTGGATTTTTCAATTTATGAGTAAAATAAAGCCTGTGGTAAACATACATTTAGGCCTATTTATTTAACGAATTAGTCTTCCGGGTTCTGATGTCATACCGGCACCACTCTATAGTAACAATAAAATATATAAAAAGTTAGTAATGTCAAAACGAGAAAAGGATATTTAAAACACAGAAGCCTAATAGTCGTGAGAAACAAAAGCGGTCCAAGAACAGATCCTTGAGGTACACCAGTGACTTTACTCACTGTGCTGAACAACAACCCCATAACTGTGTCCAGTTTGTCCTGCTGACTGCTTTTTCAGGACAATATTATTTATCTAATAAAATATAAACAGAATTTAAAAGTAGAAAATAGTTTGATGTGTGTGTTTTTTTTACTTAAATATTACAAATATTTGAACTACATGCGAATTTAAAGAGCATAATTTCAGTTAAGGGGTGAAAGGGCACAACGAGCAAAATATTAATGCACTGCATTAAATTGTTTATTCAAAGCAATCAAATAATATGACTGTATGTAAAAAATTCATAATATTTAAACTAACATTTATAAATCAAATATAATTTTTATATTGCATAAACAATTGTGAAAAAACAGCATGATGCATTTATACAAAGAGCCAAAGCGCAGAGTACACAATGTTTTTTTGCGTTTAAAAACATAAGATGCAGTGGACTCTTGCATCATCATCATCGTCTTCGCATCTCGTGCGCCACTGTCTGATGCACACCTAACACCTTTTTTTGCATTTGAATGTGGATTTTTAATTTTAATTCGACTAATATTCAAATTTTAATTTGACTACTTACCGTAAAAAAATATATATATGTATTATTTAAACTAAGAATTTGGTGGGTGGATATGGTCATTTTTTATTTTTTATTTTTGGGTGTTTTTGCTATTTTGAGCAATATTGACCGACTGAAACCTGGTGTAAAGTCAGTGGTGCAGTGGGGCTGTGCAATATGGACAAAATTTTTTTAATCAATATTGCAATTTCGATTTATTTTGCAATTTTTGTAAATGTTTTTGCTTTTTCAAACATGCTACATTCTGAATGTATTCAGTGCACGAGAAGTGCATAATGTTTCACAATGAAGTAACTGTATTTACAGCTTCATAAACAAAACTGTAATTAACTGTCTTTAAAACAGACAACATCAAATAAAGTAAGGTTAACTAACCTGAAATTCCAGTCATAATAAGTCAACTTCAAAATTGTATTTCAGTGAATGAAGTAACACTGTACAGTAGCATTAACTGCTTGATAAACAAAACTGTAAAAAAAAAAATTGTGTCTTAAAAACACGTAACATAAAATAAATTATGATTATTTCACCTGCTTAAACTCGTATTCAACGCCCGCCTTACATTTCTTGTGTGAAATAAGTGCGAGTTGGCATCTTTTGTCCAGTGTTTGAATCCAAAACTCTCTCAAACGAATGATGTTTAATTTCTCTTTGGTACCAAATCATTTTTATTCTGAACCGCATCCATATTTTTTCTTCTTTCCTCCCGTTCGCCTATTCTGTTCTCCCGCTTTGCTTTGTTCTAATTTGTGCGGTGTGCTGAGCGAGCTCTGACTGGTTAACATCTTAAACATGCGCTCAATAACGTTGCAGTATTCTGAATTAAAATAGAAATAAATAAAATTGCAGACTTGTGCGATTTAGAAATTGCATGTGCTCAAATCGCGATTGTTTTGCGATTGCGATTAATTGCACAGCCCTATGGTGCAGTATTTATTTATTTTTTGTTATTTAAGGGGTGTGCGCCTATAGGCGGGTGCTCTGCTTGTTACAAACACAGGGACGTGCAGCAGCACACAAACATGCCAAATATTAAAAATAAAGGGATTCCTCTCTGGAGAAGCGTTCAGTCTTTCTGCTTGCAAAATCTGCCATGTTAACTAGTGAATCCAGCACGGTGCAAGCTCTCCTGGCTTTTAAAGGGAATGGGAGATGACACTGAATGGAAGATCACGTGTATTGCACGTTACTCCCAAAACACACCCATGACTAGGTAGAACCCTTTTGGACCATGCGCCTGGCACACAAACCATTATTTCAGGAGTGTATTTCAAGCTCAGGCTGGATGTAGATTTTGCAGGACGGTGGGACTCCAGGAGCAGGTTTGAAGACCTCTGGGCTACAGAATTTACTCCATATGCATGTTCATCTCTGTTTACCTCACACATTCACCCTCACACATGAGAGCTGCTCGCCCCACTGACCTTGGCGAAGCGGCAGATGCGGAGGCCGTCCTCCCAGCGGGCGCTGCCGGTATACTCATGCAGTAAGGTGGGGTACGGGGACACTGCGGTGCACACCAGAGAGCCGTCCACCCGTCGGACGGTCACCTGAGTGCCCACATAGCTCACGATCTGAGGTGAGCGACTCAACTCGCTGCAGAAGACATGATTCATCACATCACTCAGAGTATAAAGTGTTTAATTACTGTAGGGCTGAACTGATGACTTGGTAACACTTTATTTTGAGTCTATTTTAGACATCCTGCTAACTATATGCATCAGTGCAACTACTTGTCAACTAGCAGTCATTAGAGGATTAGTCTTCCCTTGTCAACTACATGTCAACTTATTCTATTAACCCTAACCCAACAGTCTACTAATACTCTAATGAGAGTTAGTTGACAAGTTACTTATAGTTAGTAGAATGTCTAAAGTGGACCATCGAAATAAAGTATATCGGATTACTTTCTTTGAAGGCGTCAAAACTGAGGTATCCACCTTACTTTTAAAATAAGAGATAAATTTATGGATTTAAGCTCTACTTTGTGTGTTTAACACTAAAGTAGACTGACGGCGCCAGCTTATTTTAGATGTACAAAAACAGTTGCAGATATTGCAAACTTGTATTTGTTATCATATTATTTTCAATTATTGTAATCATAAACACATTGGTTTGTAGCACAATCAGTTTTACTGCACTTGAGCGGCTAATGAATCAGAAGTCTCACACATTCACAGAACATTACTTCAGGGTTTCCAAATAAGGTGGAGACATTTTAGAGTGAACGAACCCTTTAAGATTAGAAAAGTGTTTCAGCCATCAGTTAGTGTGTGCGTGTGTGTGTGTGTGTGTACCTGCTGTCCTTGGTGAAGATGGTTTTGGGGAGCAAGTCTTTGTCCACAAACACCACACTAGGGTAATACCACACTGTGAACTGGTTGTCCTGGATTCCACACAGGATGTTAGCAGAGTCATTCCAGGCCACAGTGTCCACCATCGAACCTGGGCAAGAATGACAAAGATTCAGTTCACATGAACCACATCTTAATACAGATGCTTGACTGAGTTTCCTTCTGGATTCTTACCAATCTTATAGATGCTGTGAGCTCGGCCCAGCTTCCTCACAGAGGTCAGGTAGAGGTCACGGTTCTTATCGATCAAAGCGATCCTCCTGTCATTAGACGGGCCACACTGATCCAGTGCGATCAACACCACCTCTATCTACACAGAGAGACGAGCAGAGTTACGTCACTTAACCCTCGTGTTGTGTTCCGGGTCAAATTGACCCGTTTAGATTTTCAAGTTGTTGGAAATACTGTTTTTTTTCTTGATGTTTTGTGACTTTTTCTCATTTATCATCATGCAAAGTTTCAACATGACGGTGTTTTTTGACACATACAAACAAAATCACTGTTACGTTCGTGACGTTCGCCGGGTCAACTGTACTGATCCAAAATAAGAACATTTCTTGGTTATATTTTGTTATTTTATTTTTTTACTACCTTATGAAGCTAAAAAATGAGGTTTTCCGCACTTATTTCAATACAGAAAAATGTGTGTGAAGTTCATATCCAGAAAACACACACTTGCTCATCATGTCAGAAGAAACTTCTTGACTTTATGAAATGAGTTTACTTCGGAAAAGTACATATTTTCATTATTCAGCTACATTTAATTGTTCAGTTATGATGTTCTAAGAAAAAAAAAAGTATTTATTGTATTTAAAAATGTACTGTTTATTTTCAAATTTTGTCAAAACAAATCAGTTTTAAAAAACATTTTCATTAACTCATATCTTCAGATGTGTATTTTTTGGAATATTTGACAAATGTTGATGTTAAAAGATTACAGTTTGTACCAGAATCTTTGTTGTTTTTCATCGTGTGATTTTTGAGGAATTGTATTGAATCCAATTAGGGTCAATTTGACGCTCCATAACGAGTGAACGCAGAAATCCAACAGCGCATGAGGGTTAATGCACCTCCATAAAGTCACCAAACTTGAACATCATGGTTTATGCTTGCTTGTGACATACAAAGTGACCTCAAAGTTACATATCTGTGTCAGTTCAGCTAAATAACTCCACTCCAGCTCTAATCCAAAACTAGTGCAAACGCAAACGCTAGGGCATGACGCACATGTCGTCATCAGCTTCCTACACACTCAACCAGGTTTACAGTGCATACTCAGCTCGCACATATGATTTAGTTTTTTTGCACTACATCAATTGGCCCACAAGGTGGCGTCCCTGGCTCGGTACATGTTTTCACAGTCCGGAAAAAGAAACAAAAGAGACAGAACAACAACAAACTACTGAAGACGCTGCAGTTTATTGCAGATTTCTGTAAATTTCAAAATGATTAAATGTTTGTGAAATGAAGTGAAATGGAAAAGATATTTCAGATTCACTCCTGTGTTTGTGTGTGTCTACCTTGTGGATCAAATGTTTGCCGTCACCGATGGCTTTTCCGGTTTGGGCCTCGAACAGAAAGACAACTGGAGAAGAGAAGGGAGACACAGGCTCAGCTGATCAACGTCACAAGATGTTCACGTAAAAACACAGCTTGCTTTGCAGTTTTGTGCGACTTCTGGAGCGTTTGACCTTCCATATAAGTGTGGAATCTCCTACAATAGGTAGTCAGACGGAGCTTCACAATGCACTAAACACTACATGCATCAGCCCTCTCTCTCTCTCTCTCTCCGCACGTGAACTACAGAACTCGTCCGCACCTCGTTCATCAGTTGTGTCTCGTATGGCGATGGTGTCGTTGCTCAGGGAGATGGACTGAGCGTTCAGGATGTCCATTCTCATGCCGGGACTCTTGGGAGACGACACCAAACGGCCCTCATATGAGTACACATAGACGTCTGCACCATCCACCAACAGAAAGTGCCTGTCACAAGAGAGAGAGAGAGAGAGAGAGAGAGAGAGAGAGAGTGATGGATTGTGCTCTTCAACACCACACATTTCTGAAACAAACAGACTTCTCACTGCCGTTATCATTATAGCTATGCTGTGAACTATTCTAGTATCGAGAGTGATCTTTCTAGTTACTGTGCTTGGTGTGAACCTCCTTAACCCCTTTTTTAAGTTATTCCAGAGTTATTCCAGACCCCAAAACAGTTGATTCCTTGACTCTTGAATCAATAGAGTCGGAGTTGACTCCTTTATTGTGTCCGTTAAGACTCACTCATGTCACGATTCGATAAAAACTCACAATGAGAATGCTATTGCAAAATTATTTAAGCAAAACTATAGAAGAGAGTTTACTAGTTTTATTACTTTATTACTATTAAAATATTATTAATGTATTATTACCAGGACCTACAAATATTCCCCCATTGCGATATTTTTTTTTTTTCAAAAACTGTCACAGGGTTAAACAACATTTAAACATTTTCATTATAACCTGATAAAGTAAAAAAAAGAACAAAACACAAATAAATAAAATAATATGAATAATAAATAACTAAATAAAAATATAAATAAAGATATACTCTCAATGTCCACAAAGGAGTCTCCATCCAGACTCTTCAAGAAGTCATAAAGCACTTTCCAGATGGACCCCATTGCATTACTAAGTAATGTCTTTAACGCATTATACATGTAAGAATACACATCAAAACCACACGATTGATCATTTTTACGATTGACATTTTTTCAGTTTTAGAGGAATGGACTTTAAATGGAGGGACAGAAATCGCTCCGGTTTCACAAAAAATATCTGCGTGTCGATCACACGCGAAGCTCAAGCACGTTCCCCTCTGAACAAGAACACATGCTGAACGCCTGTTCCTGTTGGAGACCAACACGTTTAACATCTGGTTATTCTGTGGAAGCTGTCAACCGTTTTCGGTGAACTCTGTCACCAAGCGCCAGTTCAAAAGGAGAATCTCACCTTTCCGCCTGCACGATAAGGCTGACCGTACCCTCCTTCAGGTCAAAGATCAGTGGAGTGTTCCAGTTCTTAGCACTGAAACAACACAACAGAGCATCAGGACAGTCCCGGAACACAAGACGCAATGATTCGCTGACATGCGAGTGAATGAAAGGCACCTGTAGACGTAACACTGGAGAGAGGTGGTGACCACCAGGTGACCGTGAGCCAGTGATGCTTTGATGACACGATCTCTGAACTCCAGGACATCTACTGCATCATTTAACACATTTCTCACCTGAAAAACCACAACATTGACAATCAGCCTTGAGGACTATTGACACCGAGACCGAACACAGCGATTAAAAAAAAAGCAGACCTAATGTTCATGCCAAACATTTGAGTTAGAGTCTTTTTTAAAACGGTGTGTGAAGTTACTCTGAGCGTTCATCCTCTCCACCACTTCAGTGGGAAACAACAATTTAGTTCCGATAGCAAATGCTGAAAAACGCTGTAAAATTCGGTCTGTACACATTCGGTGTACTCTCAAAGAAATGGCAAATCTTGCTAGAAAACACTCCACATTTAGCTGACTTTGGATTTAGGTCTCGTGGGCTGAAGGATGGAGGAGCGAGGGAAAGAGGAAGCCATTCCTTTGCGTTCTGAGTGACTGTCCTACAGGAAATACACACACACACACACACACACACACGTTCGTTTTGCTATCAAAGTGAGGACATTCCATAGGCGTAATGGTTTTTTTAATTACACATTGTTTAGTATGTTTTTAAAGCTGTTTGAAAATTGGGGACATATGAAATGTCCTCATATTTCACGTTGAAGTTGTAATACCAGTGTCATACCCATGTCATTATACACATTTGTGTCCTGATAAGTCACAAAAACACACACACACACACACACACACACAGTCTCAGTTTAGACAGCCATTGCTGCTGTTGATTGTCTATATTCTCCGTTCTGTGTGTGTGTGTGTGTGCGCGCGCTCATAAGGTACGGCCCATTTTTCTTAAACGTACACACCCTCGAGTCCTCAGACAAGCGGCTCATTGTCTGTGCTCTCCAGAATACTGTATGAAGCTGAAGAGAGCACGTGTGTCTCCGCATTTCTCTTTTACTTTTAATTACTGGAGGCCAATATCGACACAATCAGAAACACACATTCACTATTAACTCTGACTTTTGCCTCAATAAGCCCCTAATTATTTCTTACTAATAGTTAGTTGTTAAGATTAGGGGGATGTAGATTATGATCATGCAGAATAAGGCATTAATATGTACTAATAAATAGCCAATATGCATGCTAATCAGCAAGTAGTTAAAAGGCTCAACTTGATAAGATAATAATCATGTGACAGTGTAGTTGTCTTTATCCTAGTTTGTCCATCATTGTTAATACGATTAATCATGTCTAAAATAAAAGTCTGTGTTTACATAATATTTACTATGTATATTTTAAGAAAAATGTAATGTTGTAATATAGTTATTTACACATGCATATACGTCTTAAATATATACATGTATGTGTGTGTATTCATATATACATAATAATTATACACAGGACACACACTTATATCACACAAAAGCAGACTTTTATTTTGGACGTGATTAATCGTCACGATTCTGTGCTTCACCTGTCACATGTTCAGTTCCAAAATCTTGTCTGTGATTTTGAGCGGGACGTGTCTCTGATGAGAGAAGCACCGCAGCGACTGACACCGATCACACGGCGTGTACCTGCATCGTGCGTCTCTTCGTGAGCGTGATTTCAAAATTCCTCCACTCCCATCGCTGCTCCACGACGTGAGCAAACAGGACGTGTCCATTTCCACAGGCTCCCGCCAGCTGAGTGCCATCTGCTGACCAGGCCAGGCTGAACAAACTTCCTGTGCTCGGCTTCTCCAGAGAGTACGACCACTGAGAGACACACAGAGAGAGAGAGAGGACGCATGAGAGTGACCAAACACACCTCGCAATGATTTGATGTTTTGCCACAACATTTGCCAACTGTAGTGTGACGTGCCAGATTTGAAGCATCTGGAGATCCGTGAATAATGAGTTTTCCCATCATATGACTTCAGACTTGAATATAGTGTCCTTCCAAATTTAAGACCTGTACGTCACTTCAATCACGATCACGTTCACGACAGATTAAAATACAAACACACAATATAATTCATTATGATAAACATATTTAATCTCATATTAATGCTACTTCGATCTCCGGAGAAAACCTTGATTTCTCAAAAAAGATGTCAAGATTGCATTTTGATCCCTATCATATGGCTTCAGAACATCATTCTATGATCATTTTGCATCCTTTTTTAAAGCTTGAAGTTCCTTTATGAGGATAAGCACGGCAGGACACGTTTCTAAATGTCCAAAGAAGAAAGAAGGTCATACGGCTTTAGAACAACAATCCCTCATTGTTAGATGAATATTTTAGGCCTGGCTAGCATTGCGTGTTTTAGCTACCTAACTGCCATTAATGTCACTTTTTTTTAGCATCTTATCTGAATGTGATGTGATGTAAATGCAATATAGTGAAAAACGGAGAACAGAAAAGCAGAGCGACGGGAGAAGATGTGCTGTGAGGTCCAGCTTTGGTCAGATGAAGTGAAGCCTGCTGGGTAATTAAAGTGTGTCTGGACTGAATTAAGTGTTGGATTTCTACACCCAGCGGACTGCAGTAAAAATAGTCCCGGGCTGTCAGATCTACTGCTATCAAGTGCTTGAAGCTCCACTGTGTAACTTCTGGAGTGAGATCACTTTCACTTTCGTCTTCACTAAACTTTGTCGAATGTATATGTTTAAAAGCTTGCCAGTGTGAAGCGATTGTATCATTATATTGATGCATTGAGGGACGCAAACACTCATACAGACATCGGCTGCACATCACGTGAAGAACATGTGCAGAGAGAGGAGCGCAGAAACCCGTCAACGCTGTGATTTATCACTAAAGATTATAGACTCAAAAACTATATTTTTTTTAAGTGCTTACAGCCCACAATGAACACACGCAGTCGCTCTCATAAATGCATTCAAATAAATGTACTGGTACTGTGATAATTTATCTGTATCTGACCTACAACGAGCAGAAATGTTGACTGCTGAAAGTGAGCTTTTATGTCAGAGCACTCTTTAGGAAAAAATTTCCCACCTTTAATAGTATTTAAACCATGAACTTTGAAAAAAGAGAAGCAAAAAAACTAAATAATCGTTCATTAATTGTAATTGAGGTAAAATGTTGAATTAATCATGATTTTAAGCAGCCCTACAATTGACAATTGACTCTTTGCTAACAGTTTGATTGACAGGCGATCTGACCAATCGTAACCCCGAATCCACCATTTTGTCCGTCAAAGCGGTCAGGGGAGTTAGTAGATTAACGTTGGTGAACTTGAATCACGTCTTGAAACAACATTCCTTCTGATGTTCATTCATGTTTATTTGATGCTATCAATGAACTAGTATGAAGAGATGATCGAGCGATCTGTCACCACACATTAAACACACACTAGACGCTATTTATTGATTCAACTTCTTTAAAACATTACAATATTTTAACTCTTTGCTCCTCGATGTATTTTTCACTGCGTGAGAACATGATGTGTGGCGTGAGAGCGCCTAGCAACAGTAACTAAAGGGGCGGGGCTTTGCGTACGGTCAATTATGTTAAGTAATTTACCAGACAAAAAATGACAGCTCTAAAATATAAATCATTATTATAGGTTTATAAAAGTGAATTTGGGTAGAGATATGCTTAGGAAGATGATTTATCTGCACTCTCTCTCTTTAATAACTTTGTTACTGTTTTATGTGAAAAAAGTTACGTACTGTAGCTTTAGAAACAGAAGGGCACTTTTGAAAAGGAAGATGAATGCATGATTAGGGCTAAATAGTTTAATCCTGGGTGTTCATAGGCTGCCGTTTCCTAAATTAAAGTCTTTATCTGCATATTTGCGGCGTCAGCGTCACTGATTGACCACGTGACCCGTTTATATCAAGGCTCTGGCATTGTGTGTCCTGATATTACACAATGCCGAAGTTTATTCTGAGTGAGCTTTCCGATCTATAATGGTCAGAATGACGGTCTCTCCAATTACAGTGTTTTACACTCTACAAGTTTGGGACCACAACGGGTGCCAAAAGCAGTGCTAACCCACTTCTACGTTACAAGTGGAAAACGTTCCTGTACCCGGGGTTAAAAGCGTTGTACAGAAAGCCCTATTGTGTCCTGAAACGTGTCATGCATCAAGTACGAATGCAAACATTCTGAGTGCTGGCGGAATGGACAGTACAGTGAGCATTAGTGTAACCGTTTCCAGCAGCTCCATGAGTAATAACACATCTGGGTTCATGGCAGACTTCTGAAAGACACACACACACACACACACACACACACACACACAACACACACAACACACTTGCAAAGCGTTCGGCTGCATTTGCAGAGTTGCACCGAATATAGCGACACAATACAAGGTGATATAAAAATTTTTAGTTTTTTTGGGAGAAAGTAGCAATGCTCAGTATAGTAAGTTTGGAGGTTTGCAGTGTTCAGTAACACAGCTAATCTCTCCACCAGCTGAACACATTGGGCTCAATGTGTGCAACACAACGACACACGAGACCTCAATGCTTTCAACACACTCCTTCTAGAAGAACAGAGATAAATCACGCAGGTGTGTGTGTGGACATTCAGAGTCACTGGAGCTGGTGTGTGTGTGTGTGTGTGTGTGTGTGTGTGTGAGTGTGTGAGAGTGTGTTTGAGTGTGTGCATGTGCGTGTGTGTCTGAGTGTGCGTGTGTTTGTGTGTGAGTGAGTGTGTGTGTGAATGTGTTGAGGACAAAAGGCTGCACAACTCTGCCAACCCTCATAAAACATCCCCACTAACTCTTCTCCTCGCTCGCTTCTTTCTACTTCTCGTGAAATGGAGTGTCTTGGATCTGTGCAGGATGAACCGTATGCTAGTGTAGGAACATTTCTTCTTGTGTGCTTTCGTCCTGCTGTCAAGCTCGTATGACGACCTGGTCAAATTGAACACCATATACATAAACAAAACAAGAAAATAGTATCTGCACCAAGTCAGAATGAACAGAGACAGACGGTCTTATACTGTACCGTGAAGCATGTGACCTCTTCTTCACCTGACGTACAAATACAGACAAGAGAAGTCAGAGTCAGCACACAACAGAGAAACAGACACGCACCGAAAACGGCTTTATGTCACGAGAATGAAAAATAGTGCTAAGAAAACAGCCTGCCATCTCTCTGCCCTCCCATCTGTGTGTGTGTGTTTTGGGGGAGGGTCACTGACATATGTTGAGCTGTAATGACTCCCTGTGGATGTATGTGCTGAATCAGCCCCATTACATCAGACGCGTTAGATATGTCCGTGCTGATCCACACACACACACACACACACAGAGCCTGTGTTTACACATGCTGTCGGCTGTAGGGAGGTGAGCTGTGTACATCTGGCACAGCTGGCTTCACTTACATCTGCTATTATTCAGTTACACACAGGACAGATATGGTGTACACATCCACACACACCTTCTGACACGCTACACACACTGTACGAGATCAAGCGCAGTGTGTGCATATGTGAATCTACATTGCGGGCAGGGCTGGGTAAGTTACTTTTAAAATGTATTTCACTACAAAATACGTGCTTTAAAAAGTCATTTGTAATGTATTTCGTTACATTACTCAAGTTTAGTAACTTAATCGAAATACTTTGGAATACTAATAAGTGTGGAACAAACACAAAAAAGGTCATTGAGAGTTTTTATCTCACAATTCTGACTTTTTCCCTCAGAATTGTGATATATACAGGGAGTGAAGAATTATTAGGCAAGTTGTATTTTTGAGGATTAATTTTATTATTGAACAACAACCATGTTCTCAATGAACACAAAAAACTCATTAATATCAAAGCTGAATATTTTTGGAAGTTTTAGTTTTTAGTTTTAGCTATTTTAGGGGGATATCTGTGTGTGCAGGTGACTATTACTGTGCATAATTATTAGGCACCTTAACAAAAAACAAATTTATACCCATTTCAATTATTTATTTTTACCAGTGAAACCAATATAACATCTCAACATTCACAAATATACATTTCTGACATTCAAAAACCAAACAAAAACAAATCAGTGACCAATATAGCCACCTTTCTTTGCAAGGACACTCAAAAGCCTGCCATCCATGGATTCTGTCAGTGTTTTGATCTGTTCACCATCAACATTGCGTGCAGCAGCAACCACAGCCTCCCAGACACTGTTCAGAGAGGTGTACTGTTTTCCCTCCTTGTAAATCGCACATTTGATGATGGACCACAGGTTCTCAATGGGGTTCAGATCAGGTGAACAAGGAGGCCATATCATTAGATTTTCTTCTTTTATACCCTTTCTTGCCAGCCACGCTGTGGAGTACTTGGACGCGTGTGATGGAGCATTGTCCTGCATGAAAATCATGTTTTTCTTGAAGGATGTAGACTTCTTCCTGTACCACTGCTTGAAGAAGGTGTCTTCCAGAAACTGGCAGTAGGACTGGGAGTTGAGCTTGACTCCATCCTCAACCCGAAAAGGCCCCACAAGCTCATCTTTGATGATACCAGCCCAAACCAGTACTCCACCTCCACCTTGCTGGCGTCTGAGTCGGACTGGAGCTCTCTGCCCTTTACCAATCCAGCCACGGGCCCATCCATCTGGCCCATCAAGACTCACTCTCATTTCATCAGTCCATAAAACCTTCGAAAAATCAGTCTTGAGATATTTCTTGGCCCAGTCTTGACGTTTCAGCTTGTGTGTCTTGTTCAATGGTGGTCGACTTTCTGCCTTTCTTACCTTGGCCATGTCTCTGAGTATTGCACACCTTGTGCTTTTGGGCACTCCAGTGATGTTGCAGCTCTGAAATATGGCCAAACTGGTGGCAAGTGGGATCTTGGCAGCTGCACGCTTGACTTTTCTCAGTTCACGGGCAGTTATTTTGCGCCTTGGTTTTTCCACACGCTTCTTGCGACCCTGTTGACTATTTTGAATGAAACGCTTGATTGTTCGATGATCACGCTTCAGAAGCTTGGCTATTTTAAGACTTCTGCATCCCTCTGCAATATATCTCACTATTTTTGACTTTTCTGAGCCTGACAAGTCCTTCTTTTGACCCATTTTGCCAAAGGAAAGGAAGTTGCCTAATAATTATGCACACCTGATATAGGGTGTTGATGTCATTAGACCACACCCCTTCTCATTACAGAGATGCACATCACCTAATATGCTTAATTGGTAGTAGGCTTTCCAGCCTATACAGCTTGGAGTAAGACAACATGCATAACGAGGATGATGTGGTCAAAATACTCATTTGCCTAATAATTCTGCACTCCCTGTATAAAGTTGCAATTGCGAGTTATAAAGTCAGAATTATGAGATATAAACTCACAATATTGAGAAAAGTCAGAATTATGAGATATAAACTCGCAATATAGAGAAAAGTCAGAATTATGAGATATAAACTCACAATATTGAGAAAAGTCAGAATTATGAGATATAAACTGACAATATTGAGAAAAGTCAGAATTATGAGATATAAACTGACAATATTGAGAAAAGTCAGAATTATGAGATATAAACTGACAATATTGAGAAAAGTCAGAATTATGAGATATAAACTCGCAATATAGAGAAAAGTCAGAATTATGAGATATAAACTCACAATATTGAGAAAAGTCAGAATTATGAGATATAAACTCGCAATATTGAGAAAAGTCAGAATTATGATATATAAACTGACAATATTGAGAAAAGTCAGAATTATGAGATATAAACTCACAATATTGAGAAAAGTCAGAATTAAGAGATATAAACTCACAATATTGAGAAAAGTCAGAATTATGAGATATAAACTGACAATATTGAGAAAAGTCAGAATTAAGAGATATAAACTCACAATATTGAGAAAAGTCAGAATTAAGAGATATAAACTCACAATATTGAGAAAAGTCAAAATTATGAGATATAAACTCGCAATATTGAGAAAATTCAGAATTATGAGATATAAACTCACAATATTGAGAAAAGTCAGAATTATGAGATATAAACTGACAATATTGAGAAAAGTCAAAATTATGAGATATAAACTGGCAATATTGAGAAAAGTCAGAATTATGAGATATAAACTGACAATATTGAGAAAAGTCAGAATTAAGAGATGTAAACTCACAATATTGAGAAAAGTCAGAATTATGAGATATAAACTGACAATATTGAGAAAAGTCAGAATTATGAGATATAAAGTGACAATATTGAGAAAAGTCAGAATTATGAGATATAAACTGACAATACTGAGAAAAGTCAGAATTATGAGATATAAACTGACAATATTGAGAAAAGTCAGAATTAAGAGATGTAAACTCACAATATTGAGAAAAGTCAGAATTATGAGATATAAACTGACAATATTGAGAAAAGTCAGAATTATGAGATATAAAGTGACAATATTGAGAAAAGTCAGAATTATGAGATATAAACTGACAATATTGAAAAAAGTCAGAATTATGAGATATAAACTCACAATATTGAGAAAAGTCAGAATTATGAGATATAAACTCACAATATTGAGAAAAGTCAGAATTATGAGATATAAACTGACAATATTGAGAAAAGTCAGAATTATGAGATATAAACTCACAATATTGAGAAAAGTCAGAATTATGAGATATAAACTGACAATATTGAAAAAAGTCAGAATTATGAGATATAAACTCACAATATTGAGAAAAGTCAAAATTATGAGATATAAACTGACAATATTGAGAAAATTCAGAATTATGAGATATAAACTGACAATATTGAGAAAAGTCAGAATTATGAGATATAAACTGACAATATTGAGAAAAGTCAGAATTATGAGATATAAACTGACAATATTGAGAAAAGTCAAAATTATGAGATATAAACTCGCAATATTGAGAAAAGTCAGAATTATGAGATATAAACTCGCAATATTGAGAAAAGTCAGAATTATGAGATATAAACTCACAATATTGAGAAAAGTCAGAATTATGAGATATAAACTCACAATATTGAGAAAAGTCAGAATTATGAGATATAAACTGACAATATTGAGAAAAGTCAAAATTATGAGATATAAACTCGCAATATTGAGAAAAGTCAGAATTATGAGATATAAACTCGCAATATTGAGAAAAGTCAGAATTATGAGATATAAACTCACAATATTGAGAAAAGTCAGAATTATGAGATATAAACTCACAATATTGAGAAAAGTCAGAATTATGAGATATAAACTGACAATACTGAGAAAAGTCAGAATTATGAGATATAAACTGACAATATTGAGAAAAGTCAGAATTAAGAGATGTAAACTCACAATATTGAGAAAAGTCAGAATTATGAGATATAAACTCACAATATTGAGAAAAGTCAGAATTATGAGATATAAACTGACAATATTGAGAAAAGTCAGAATTATGAGATATAAAGTGACAATATTGAGAAAAGTCAGAATTATGAGATATAAACTGACAATATTGAAAAAAGTCAGAATTATGAGATATAAACTCACAATATTGAGAAAAGTCAGAATTATGAGATATAAACTCACAATATTGAGAAAAGTCAGAATTATGAGATATAAACTGACAATATTGAGAAAAGTCAGAATTATGAGATATAAACTCACAATATTGAGAAAAGTCAGAATTATGAGATATAAACTGACAATATTGAGAAAAGTCAGAATTATGAGATATAAACTCACAATATTGAGAAAAGTCAGAATTATGAGATATAAACTGACAATATTGAGAAAAGTCAGAATTATGAGATATAAACTCACAATATTGAGAAAAGTCAGAATTATGAGATATAAACTGACAATATTGAGAAAAGTCAGAATTATGAGATATAAACTGACAATATTGAGAAAAGTCAAAATTATGAGATATAAACTGACAATATTGAGAAAAGTCAGAATTATGAGATATAAACTGACAATATTGAGAAAAGTCAGAATTATGAGATAAAAACTGACAATATTGAGAAAATTCAGAATTATGAGATATAAACTCACAATATTGAGAAAAGTCTATAATCTCTTGCGTGCAACTAGACAGTTACTGGTCATTATGATGAGAGAGGTCAGTTATGTTACATGTTTGTTTTTGATCCTTGTCTTCAGTTTCATTTTCTAGTTTGCTCACTGGTTCAGTTCTCCTCCGTTCTCCACTTGTTTGTGTCCTAGGTTACTGATTAATTAATGTCTTCAGTTCAGGTGTATACAAGCCCTTAGTTTCTCTCTGTTCTTTGTCAAGCTTTGTTTAATGTTGTGAGGTGTTTGTTGTTTGTTTTCCTGATGTTTCCCCTGTTCCTTGTTCTGATAAATCCATTAAAAGTGAAGATATCTCCTTCGTTGTGTGCTGGTCTTTATTTTGAGGTTAGCTTTATGTGTTGGTTCTGTGATTCGTTTAATTCCTCTTTGCCTGGTTTCCGTGGTTTCTAATGTGTTCTTGTTTATTTCTAATGCTTATGTTCACCTGAGTCTTGTTTGGTTCCTGTTTTACGAGTGTGTTAACAGTAGCCCTTGGTTTCCTCGGGTCATTGTCTTGTGTTTAACTCTCGTTGGCGTTTGCATCTGGATTTCCCCCTGTTTCCTTGGTTTGACCTTTTACTTTAAATAAAGAAGCTGCACGTTGGATCCTTGCCTCAATTCCCCTTTGATCTTCACCTGGTTTTTTGGGGTTTTTTTGAACGATGTGTTGTGCGAGACGAGAGTGTAATGGTCATTTCTGTTAGCAGATGAGAAACTACTCATTCTCTGTCACAAAGATTTAAACTAGTTTAAACAGCACTGACATGGAAGACAGGAGACACATTTGAACCTTTCAAGTTTAACAGATTAACAGATTGACTTTTCCTGGTAAATACACACATGTGCAGAGCGTGTTTCTGCTCTTAAGACACAAGAAGCACAACAGTTACGATGGTACTGCAGTTACTATAGCAACAGCGCTGATGAATGGAAAGGAAGGGAGGGTCTGTAACAAGAGACGCGGCGGTCAGACATCCATCAACTGCTTGTTTACACAGAAAAACAATTAAAGACAATTGATCGCTTACTGTAAACCGGGCTTTACTGGCCCAAAGCAGACTTGCTCATGCTCATACTGGTGATCCTGTTCACACACTGATAATACTGGCATTTTACCGGTAAAGTTATAAATTCTCATGAAAATTGATTTAGCTGTATTTTTGAAAATGTTCACACATGATCTCTAAACTGTAATCCACAAATCCACATTTATCGTGGATTTACCGCAGAAGTAACCGTGGTATTTTTGACAGAAATGTGGCACATTCATTCTGATTGTTATTATATTAATATAGTAATGTATGTAGTACTACATTTATTACAGGGAATATAATTACAGCACTTACTCAGTTCTTTCTTTTGATGTATTGCGTGTTCAGATATTCAGACAACGAAATATTCTGGGGTCCATGAAAGTTTTGGGAAAACGATCAAAAATGATAAATGAATAACTAAACAGGAATACCGTAGTATACTTAAAGTGCAAAAATAATTTATAAATAGTAAGCTATTAGTATGATGTTAAGTTCACTTAAAAAAAAAGTATAAAAATACTAAACGTGTAGTTTATTGAGAACATACTTCAAAGTGTACTTTCATAAACTAAAAAGTGTGCTACAAGCATTTAACTAATAAACTACCACTATACCTATAAGTTGACCTATAGTAAAGGTTCAGTACAAATTGTAAACTCGCTGTGTACTTGTAGTTTACTACTGTTACACTTAAAAGTCTGCTTTTTTACACTACAAAGTCAGTCAATTTAGTCCCAACAGTATTGAAATAGTGCACTTACTACTAGTACATACATTACATAACGGAAACTACACTTGAAATGAGCTTAAAGTAGACTTATTTTTTTGTAAGGGTTCATTTGTTTGGTTTTGTCAACTCTTAACCTACTCAAACTAATTTCAAGCTCGACGCAACACAAAGCGTGGCTCTAGTCGGGTTAATTCTGTCATTATGGCAGGAGCAGCCGATATTATCTTGGTTCTGACTGTCTGAGTCAAACGTGCACTGGTCTGCAGGAGCGAGTCACACTGGTTAGTGTGAGTGACAGAGTCCAGACGCTGCAAACACCCATAAACACACGCATGTGTGCATGTGAGCGCACACAACATCACACACATGTATACTGTACACTACAGAGCTCCATAAGAACTGATAATAGATCTGATGATTAGCTCATCATCGCTCTGTATTTATCCAATTTGCTGTTTAACAAAATGAATGAACTGAGCAAAACTGCATAAAAAACACTAATGAATAAAAGGTAAAGGGCTCATCTTCCACTGAAATGAGAGTCCCCAGGCACTGAAGGCAAGCTTGTATATGTGATTTACCAATTTTCATACAGATCACTCAAAATGTGTTACATTAGGAGTAAAGACACTGCGTGTGCAAACACATCTGTACTGCATCTGTGATGCCTCTCTGAATTGAGCTGAAAAACTGCAAACGTGTGTTTGTTTAAGTGCTCTGGCACTCGTGTGTGTTTTACTGAGGGGGTTAAAGCAGAGAACCGCTGACACAGCACTCCGTACGAAACCCTCACAGCTTTAACCCTTCCCCGGTCTGCTCAAACACACACACACACACGTATAAGTGGATCCAATAGGAAGTCTGGGCAAAAGAACATTACAGTGAGTTTGGTGAGAGGTAAAATTATTACCATGAGAAAGGTACAATTACTTTTATAAGGCATCAGAGACACAAATCCCTGCTAGATATAATGAGGTGGAAAAGGCATGATCATATTTATATATTTAATAGGAGTGCAACAGTTCAAATTACTCACTGTTCGGTTTTCATCATGGATTTCGATTCAGTATGTGCTATGGTCAGTGAATTAATGCCAAATTTTCGGGTTTTTCCAGGTGTCTAAAAGTAGTTTTCAGGTACAGAAATTGAATAAAGTAGCCAATCAAATGGAAAACAACACTGCATACAATATTCACTGTATAAATTAAATAAAAAATAATCATTATTAATTAAGTTACAAAAGCTATTCAAGTCAAGAGTGATTTCCTTGTCTTTTGTTGATTGTTTAACATTAAAAGCACATGCAGACAGTGACATGCGGTCATTTTCAGACATAACGCACAAATAAAGTACACTGATACTGACAGACGGTACAGGTGCGTGCCGAACTGGACAGAGAACAGTACAGATTTTTTGCAGAGAACCCTTAAACCCCTAATACATATACATAAGCAAGTGATGGTATCAAATTTTCACGATAATTGCTTATGCTTTTATCATGGTATTCAGTTATTCATGGATGAATTGTTCACTATTACATCAATAGGATACATTCAGAAAATTGTTTGTCTGTGAATGGATAAGGTTTGAGATGCCAGTTAAAACAGCTCAATCATGCATTTTAGTCTGGGACTAGCTAAAGCCTTGTCTGTGAAACTGAGTGAAAAAAATGGCAAATAGTGGTAAAGTTAAGGCCATGTTAACTACACTACTAATGCTGAAAGACCCAGGTGAATCCTCCAGATTTCACGGGCCGTGAGAGAGGATCATACACTTACCCCGGTCTTATCGCACAGTCTGAGCGTGTGGAAGGAGCCCATGGCAAAGAGCTCACCGTCCGGAGCCCAGGCCACTGCGGTGATCGGGTAATCATGAGGAGAACTGGAGAACAGGAGCCGCCCATAGCTGTCCCACACCTGGATGTCACAGAGGATAACACTGGTCACCACTGACCACAAACATCTCCGCCACAGTGTCCATCATGATAGAATTATTGCCTGGACATTCAACTACGAGTCATGTTGTTAAGCAGATCTTGTATAGTTAAAAATGCAGTAAGTGATTGCGGAGAAACACTATTGAAAATTGAAATTAACAACCAAACAAACAATTCTGTGAATATTTGCTAGATGTCTGTTCTGTGTATGTGCTGAATATGCAGATGCATCTTAATAAAACACCTGCAACGGTTTCCTGAGCCTTCAAAATGGTCTCTCAGTGCTGCATCCAACCATGTTAACCAAAAGTTGAGTGGAAGAAAAATATGCAGAACCAACCGAAAGAACCGCAGTCTTATGAGGACTGACAAACAAAATCGATTCAAGAATTTGGGTGAATTCACAAGGAATGGACTGAGGCTGGGGTCAAGGCATCAAGAGCCACCACACACAGACATGTCAAGGAATTTGGCTACAGTTGTCGTATTCTTCTTGTTAAGCCACTCCTGAACCACAGACAACGTCAGAGGCTATGGAGAAGAAGAACTGGACTGTTGCCCAGTGGCCCAAAGTCCTCTTTTCAGATGAGAGCAAGTTTTGTATTTCCTTTGGAAACCAAGGTCCTCGAGTCTGGGAGCCAAAGTTGCTTGAAGTCCAGTGTTAAGTTTCCACAGTCTGTGGTGATTTGTGGTGCGATGTCATCTGCTGGTGTTGGTCCATTGTGTTTTTTTTTGAAAACCAAAGTCACTGCACCCGTTTACCAAGAAATTTTGGAGCACTACAACCTTCCTTCTGCTGACCAGCTTTTTGAAGAAGCTGATTTCATTGTCCAGCAGGATTTGGTACCTGCCCACACTGCCAAAAGCACCAAAAATTGGTTAAATGACCATGGTGTTGGTGTGCTTGACTGGCCAGCAAACTCACCAGACCGGAACCCCATAGAGAATCTCTGAGGTATTGTCAAGAGGAAAATGAGAAACAAGAGACCAAAAATGAAGATGAGCTGAAGGCCACTGTCAAAGAAACCTGGGCTTCCACACCACCTCAGCAGAGCCACAAACTGATCACCTTGCGAACTGAGGCAGTAATTAAAGCAAATGAACATACTTTCCAGAAGGCCAACAATTCACAAAAAATGTTTTTTTTATTGGTCTTATGAAGTATTCTAATTTGTTGAGAGAGTGAATTGGTGTGTTTTTGTTAAATGTGAGCCAAAATAAAAGAACCAAAGACTTAAACTACTTCAGTCTCTGTGCATTGAATTTATTTAATACACTAGTTTCACAATTTGAGTTGAAATACTGAAACAAATGAACTTTTCCACGACATTCTAATTTATTGAGATGCACCAGTATATATTCGTCTTATATTTAGGGTTTAGAGTTTTACATCAATAATACACCCGCAACAATACGTGGCACCAAATAAGCATAAAAAGAGGGCGGCATGAAATATGGTGTTTCTTTCCGTCTAAGAGCCGCGTGTCTTGCTGGCGGGACCAAAACCTCCTCCGTACGTGACTTTAAAACATACTACAATAAGATTTCACTCCTACTGTTAATGAAGTTTTGGTCGGCTACATGGTTCTCACTTTAGCCTAAACTGTAATATAAATCAGATGGGCTACAGGTTATTTTTATGGTATGCCAAAACGTGCTTATTTTTAAATGCGAAAGTACATTTTCCCAGTATTTACCATACTTTCAATACAAATATTTAAATATGAAAAATATGCAATATGAAAATTATTTTCAAATAAAATTTTTCCAAAAGGTGAATTCTTGAATTCTTGCTTTTGCGTCAGAAAACAAAGCACACGCACCGTACCCTGCTGGAACGCACATGCACAGGAACATCAGTTAACACCGGTCACCAGTATCAGATGACCCTATAGCACATAGCATGAAATAGAGTATGAAGTGACCTTTCACTGTCTACAGAGAAAGTAAAAAAAACAACCGTTTTACTCGTTTGTACTTTATTATCAGCATGTGCTCACCTTATATTTGCAGTCTTCTCCTCCAGACAGTATGAGATCATTGACCGCACTCCAGTCCACCTTCAGAATGACTCCATCATGAGCTTTCCACTGCAGACACAAGAGCCACGTACAATCAGTGCCGCTCGCTTGCATATCTGGCAGATGCTGTTATCTAAAGCGACACTTTACTCAATGTATATTTTCAGTTAGTCATCAGTTCATGGATTTGCTGGGAATCGGTGCCATGGTAGTTGTGTAGACGGTCAACGCAAGGAGAGAAAGCTCTCAGATTTCATTAAAAAGACCTTCATTTGTGTTCAGAAGATGAACGAAGGTCTTGTGGGCTTGGGACGACATGAGGGAGAGGAATTGAGAGAGTAAGTCATTTTCATTTTTGGGTGAAAAACACTTTAAGAATCATTTGTTCCAGGACAAGTATGTATGATTCTGATGTGAAGTGAGAAGTCTATATTCTGCTCTCCAGCAACACTGAGCACACACACACATACACACACAGTCACAGCCAGAGATCTGAATGCGTCATGTTGTGTGTTTTTGCTGAGTAAATGTGACCCAGCTGTGACGTCCCTCCCAACCCCCACCCCTCGGGTCTGACCTCAGCTTGAGCTGAGGAGGTCAAGGGTCGTGAGGGGGGGGGGGGTCTGTGCAGTATAACTACTATAACAAAGAAACAGAGACCTATCTCTCGCCATCCCATCCAGCTCAATCACCAAGATTAGTTGCACCTCACGCGAGTCATGTGACATGACTACACCACCGTTTACCCAGCAAACGCAAAACGTTATTATTCGGTTCATGTTTGGTTATTTTTGGGAACTCAATAATAAGAATGTTCTAGTTGTGTTTTTACAACCATAAAATCACATTGCAGGTTTGAAAAACAAGTTTAAATATACAAGTTCTTTCTTCATTGCTCTTTCAGTTGTTTGTTGTGTTATTGAGGAGATCGTGTGTCTCATCAGGTGATCGGGTATTCTGAAGTTCTCGGAAATGATTTGTGAATCGCTTCTGTGTGTAGTTCATAAGGACAACACAACAGCAAAACGCTTCCTGCCACTATTTTGCTGTGCAGTCTTTTTTTAATCTCATTCTGACTGCAAACTCGCTCAAATCGGTAAAATATGACTTTTTTGCCATGGCTCTGACAATCGACACGGGAAGAAAACGAATTAAGAAATTTGAACTTGTATATGGTTAACTGTTGTGTTGCTCACACCTAACAGACACTGTTTAACACTGATAATATAGAAATGAAATCAAATCCTGCTACTTTATTTTCTTGACTTAAAACACTTTGCCCATTTTCAACCAGTTTGTTTTGTTGCAAAGTCAGCTAAATGACGTAACTTGAACCGACATGTACCTGTATGTGTGTGTGAATGCTGTGAGTACCTGCAGGATTTTGGAGCTGGGCTGCAGCGGCTTCACGACGAGCTGCCGACCTGACGTGTACAGAACCCTTCCGGAGTCTGGACCCCACGCCACCGAGTACACGGGAGTCGCTGTGAAAAACACACACGACCACAGACCCAGAATGAGTTAACCCGCTCAGAGCTCAACACATGACCGGTGTCTGAAATGTCAAAGTTAAGAAAACAGCTCATTTTGGGGTTTTTGCAGTGTTCTGAAAAAGGCTGTTTTTCTTTCTCAGATTAAGGGATCAGGATCAGCACACCTGGGGTTCTGCTGGAGAACACATGCAGTCATGTAAACCTATCACTAAAGCAAGGAAACGGCGTAAAGAAAGACACCGCTTCCATGTCTTCAGCAGCTCTCTTGCGACAAACATTGTTCTGGTGTGCATGTAAACATGCCCAGAGAGCGAGGCGGAGGTGTTGACATCCGAGCCGCTCCAGGTGTGTGGGGTTTGTCTCGTGGTTTCATGAGGCTGTAATGAGTTGGCTCCTCCACACATACTCAAACATACGACACAGCTCAACCTGAAACTCACAAGATCTCACACTTCTTACCTGAACCTGACGTGCATTAATTATTCTGGTAACACTTTAGTTTAGGGTTCAATTCTCACTATAAACTGGTCATTATTAGCATGCATATTACTACGATATTGGCTGATTATTAGTACTTTATAAAGCAGATATTAATGTCTTATTCTGTATGATCATATTCTAACTATTAATCAGCAGTCATTAGGAGTTTATTGAGGCAAAAATCGTAGTTAATAGTGAGAACTGACCCTAAAAAAACAAACAAAAACACCTGACCTGAAACAGACCCAATAAAAATAGACATGAGTCAGACCCTATTGCATTTGTGTCAAACCCACAGCCCTACATGTCAGTGGCAAGCGGGGACTTTTTTAACTGGGTGTGACACAGACCAAAATCAGAGATAAGAACAACAAGAAACACCACAGCAGGTGTAGATTTGTCTTCCTAGTAGATACAATTCATTCTCTGACCCTTACACTAGCTGTCCCTTTGAACCCATGTTGCCAGATAATGTAGCTTAAGGTTTGTTTATGTAGAAAATGTGAGGGAATATGTTTTTACTGCTTTGTCGGACAAAATGGCAGAATCGGTGTTATGATTGGTCAGATCGCCTGTCAATCAAACTGCTGGCGAAGAGTCAATTCCAAGGAGAATCGCACATGAGCTGAATATTTCATATCAAAGGACTTTTATGTTAAAGGAGTCCTTTTATGGCCCTTTCACAAGCTGAAACATCAGTCTCTGGTGTCCCAGAGAGTTTCAGCTCAAAATCCCCCACAGATCATTTATTATCGCTTGTCAAATTCGCCTCTATTTGGGTGTGATCAAAAACACGCCGTTTCTGTGCGTGTCCCTTCAAATGCAAATGAGCTGCTGCTCCAGAAGAGGGCGGAGCTTTAACAGCTTGAGAATCTCACGCAGACAAAATGAGGAAAGTGTTCAAACTGATGGAGAGACTCAGGAAGAAGTTTCTGAACGGTTAGTGGATCAATTGATGTAGTTGCTGTGGAGCTATTCAACTCGTCACTAGCATGTGTCGTCATGTTCATCTTTTGTGCAAATCCAGTGTCGAATTGACCCTCGTTTGTGAAGTAGGGGTTCTCAGAGGCGGGGTTTATGTAAATTTTAGGGTTAGTGATGTCACTAACCCAGGAAGAAGCTCGTTGTAGTCTCTACCAGCCGTTTGTTGTAGTCCTTATAAAGCGATTTCTGTAAAAGAAAATATCTCTCTTGTCATTGAACTTTGAGCGTCGTAACTTCGCAGATGTTGTTTCTGCTCAAACAGCGACATTACACACTAACTAAAGCTAAAAGAGTCAAATCATAATCAACCACTCCTTTAATATAAAAAAGAAAATCCCACACTTATTCTCTCAAATGCCTCGATATCTCAGAGTTTGGTTTATATGGAGCTAACGACAAAATAAAGTTGTCAAAGAATGATATATTTGTTTTATATGATAAAATATTATGAAACGTCCAGAATGTTGGCATATTTTAAAAGAATTTGAGTTTCTCTGGTTTATTCGATAAAAGCACATGAGACCCGATTCTGCCAAATGCAAACCGAAATTCGCTCGTGTCTCAGGTCGGAGCTGGTTTTCAGACGGAAGTGGACCCGTGAAGACCTCTCACTGAGAGACTCTCAAACACCGTGAGCATGTTTGTGCTGGAAATGAAATGTCCAGCTAATGGACTAAAGGCTTATCCGTGGATTGTGTTACACAGACTTCCCGTAATATCCTCATCAGAATGTGCCTCTCATGTTTGATATTGGATTTTCACAGCAAATCAAATCAAGACGTTAAAGAAGGTTTCTCTTCTGCTAATGTTTCAAGTGCTTGGTCACAACGTTCACTGAATAAAACACTCAAAACCATGAGACATTTTTTCAAATCTTCTTTTGTGCTCTGCAGAGGACTGAAAGTCATTCAGGTTTGGAAAGTCATGAGGGTGACTGTAATGATCATCAGCTGAAGTGCCTGTGATTACCATAAGAGGGCACTTCAGCCTGGACTTCACTTCCCACAATGCTCTACACACCCACTCACTCACACCTGCGCACTACATTTCCCAGAAGCCTTGTCCCCCGTCACTGATCACCCCAGACAGCTGCAGCACATTATCCGTCGTTATTTAAGCACCATTCACACACACACAAACCGCGAAGTCTTGATTTGGTAATTCTGTCATTTCTGAGCGTTTATTCCTGTGTCTTGTTTTCTGCCTGTCTTTTCCGGTTACTGATTGTTCGCTGTCTACCTTGTTGGATTTACTGTCCTGATCACTGGATTGTTGTTTGCCTGACGCCTGTTTACGACTCTGATATTCCTGTTTGTCGCTGTTTGACCCTGCCTGTTACGACCATTCTGTGTTTTATTGGATCCCATTCCGCTGACTCGCCATTTCATTACAGTGACACTGTAAAAAAACAAAAAAGAACTTAAAAGAGAAAACGTAAAACTTCAAATTTTTAGGTATTCTCAACTCTTAAAAATTACAACTAACACAACTTTGTTTTGTCAGTTTCAATTTGTTCACTAAATGCAAAATGCCTCATTTAACCAATAAATTCATCAAGGCAACAACAGATTTTTTTGTTCAGCAAATAGTAATGACACCATGAATTGATTATCATTTTGGTAGCCAAATATATATTTGTAGAAGAACACTTATGCTACGATCACTTTCTGAAGTCGCAAGCAAAGATATCTTGGATAAAGTTTTAGAAAGTTGTACATACACATCAACACTCAAGAATGCTGACAATCAACAAATGTAGAAACATGAGCTTTTAACACCTCAAATAACTCAAAATAATAACGACAAAACAACAAGTTTAAAAAGTCAGCAAACTGTCAAACAATAATCCGGTAACAATAACAGCATAATTTATTCATGCTGCAATGCATGCTGGGAACTCACAAAACCTTAGCATTTCAGCAGTATTGTTCAGACAACCCGTGGTGACAGCATGTGGGTGAATTCTGTGTGAAACTGATTGTCAGGTGTGCTTAATGTCTCACTGCACCTGATGCCAGTATCATTCACCCTGACTTAACACTACGATTTCATCATGCTGGAGGAGGAAATTAAACAAGTTTTCCAAATTACTCGTAGGAAGTGGATTTTTTCCTCAGTAAACTTACTTGCACAGGCTTGTCCGCTTAAATAAAGCTAGTTTTACATGCAGCTTTTACATGCATCTGCTTGCACTTGGATGCACAAAGCATCTTACTCTTAGGCCTAAAGTATACTTTTTTTATGCGTACACTAGTGTATGTGTACAGTCGAATGTGTGCATGAATACAGAAAGTTTCATCTTTCTCCAGTGTCTGCGTAATTTCTCTCCTGTCTTTTAAACTATAGTTGCAGGTATCTCATAACCCCCTCACACAAGCGCTTATCAACGCGGTGTCTTCGACTGTGAAACAACGGCCCAGGCCAGTGTTGATTAGTGCAAAACAAATTCAACACGCACATGTGACCTCCACATACAAAGAACAAAAATCGAGAGGCGAGAGAACCATTCTGGTGACGGAATCTGCATCACACCCTCGTGTATGCACACAAAAAAAAATAGGATTAGACTGTAAGCTATAAGTCACTTTTGGCATCATAAAGCTCAAGTCAAGCCAAGTCACCTTTACTTATATAGCACTTTTTACAATGTAAATTGTGTCAAAGCAGCTTTACATTAATAATTGGCAAATAATTTTGGCTGCTCAGCAGCTCCCAAAGAAAATGGTGTTTTTGTCCTGCTTATTCTATATGTTATTGATTCATTCCGTTGCAAAGATCAATAGTTATTAGTCTAGTTAATTTAGTGAACACTATTGAGCACAGGTTCAGTCTGCTCGTTTCACACTGTGAGAAGTCTTTTTGAGCACTTTTACCTAAAAGTACTTTTTAGGATGTCCAGGATTTTCTTCTGCTGCAGTTGTGATGCCTTTGAACTGATCTCCCGTTGAGTTTGTGGGCATTTAAGCAAAAATTATGAAATAAAATGGACTTTAAATGGATTTAAAAGACTGAATCTTTAACACATTTATGAAGCATTACTGGATATATGTAGCTGAAGAATGTCATCTGATCAATATATCTTAGTAAAGGGAGCTCATAACCCATATTTCTTGCATTAAATTCAGTATTTAAATAATCACTCCTTTTTATGATTTTAATTAGAAGTTTCAGTTAAAGATGAACAAATGAGTAGTAAGTGTGTGTGTGTGTGTGTGTGTGTACATGTTTTCCTTACATTGTGGGGACCACAACGCAAGTAAAACCAGTAAATCTTGACATTGTGGGGACCTTTTGTTGGTCCCCATGAGGAAACAAGCTTATAAATCATACAGAATGATCTTTTTTGAAAATCTAAACTAGCAGAACATTTTCTGTGATAGGTAGGTTTAGGGGTGGGGGGGGGCAGAATGTACAGTTTGTACAGTATAAAAACCATTACACCTATGGAAAGTCCCCACAAAACACATAAACACAATGTGTGTGCGTGTGTGTGCGTGCGTGTTTTTGTGACATATCAGGACACAAATGTGTATAATGTCATGGGTGTGACACTGGTATTACAACTTCAACGTGAAACATGAGGACATTTCATGTGTCCCCACTTTTCAAAAAGCTTTAAAAAAACACTAAACAATGTTTTATTAAAAATGTAAAAATGCAGAATGTTTTCAGTGGGGGTGGGGGGACAGAATGTACAGTTTGTACAGTATAAAAAACCATTACGCCTATGGAATGTCCTCACTTTGATAGCAAAATGAATGTGTGTGTGTGTGTGAGTGTGTTTACCTTGTTGGGCTAGAGTCGACCTCAGCATCCCACTCTTAGACCAGATCTTGAGCTGTCCATCTTCACCAGCTGACACACACACAGAAAAACAACAAACATCTTCGTAAACAGTCTGACCTGTGAGCTTAAAGGCAGCTTGTACCCATTTTACTTTCATAATGTGAGGTAGGATAATCAACAAGGGACCTGACTTTATCCATGAGGAACGAACAGGATGATGAAAAGCGGCTGAAAACAAAAGCTAGTAGGTGTCTTTAAAGGTGAAGTAAGAGATCAGCAGGTCAGCAGTCAATCCAGGACACAATCCCTCAAACACACTTTCATTAACCATCCAAATACGGACTTAGACACATAATTGACTGTCTGTTACAATATCACTTCCCTTCCAGCTGCTTTGAAACAATGAGTATTGTGAAAACACAACATGTATGACTGGAGTTGGCTCATGTTGGGGGAAAGAAAGTTCAGTCGTATGAAAGAAATAAAGTCTTACAGGTTTGGAACAAAAGGGTCAGTAAATGATGATCCCTTTAAATATTGCAATTTCATATTTCCTACACTAACAAATCCCTGGAGAAGGGGTCCTGTCTTTATATTTCATTCCCAGCAGAGGTCCAGTACAGTTATATATTTTCATTGGTGCAGCTGTAGTATAAGAACAATCCTAAACACTCAAAATCGTCATGAAAGATGAGAATCTTGAGCCGTAGAGATGTCTATGAATTCTTACCAACATTTACCCAAAAAAAAGTACATATTTCTCATAACTGGACAAAAGTACATAACTGGATGTGAATATAAAAAGGTGATCAGATGTTTTATCAGGCACACAGAAGGCTTCGGGAGTGAGAAAAGTATGGGCCATTTTTATGCTTTAAACTACTAAAAAAAACACAATCTAATAATCAAAACTGTTATTATGAGGACAAAACAAAGTTTACAGGTAAAGTTTTTTGCCTCCTTTCCTTTCTCTAAATAATTTTCCATTGTTTATTATGAAATGCTCTCAATTTGCTTAATGCTGTTTAATAATGTATGGGGAAAAAACGTCTAAAGGGCCCACATGTTCATTTGTCACAAACGTGGTTTAGTTATTAAATAATTCTGATTTTCTGCAGCTCTTGTGAGTGTTTCTGCTCCTGTAGTTAAGATCATCTGCAGCTCTTCATGTGGCTTCATGACTTTAGAGGGAGAGAAGAGCGGAAACGGCTTGAATGAAGCGTGTTTGCCTCTAGATCATTACCGTAACTGAACCTGAGTGCTGATGATGTGCGGCTCACTTTAATCTGTAGTAACGGTAAAATGGCTTAATTTTGACCCGCGGTGGACCTGCCCCAGAGTAACTTACTGTTCAGAGCTCAAAAACACAACACACATTGGAGTAATGTAATGTAATAATGTGAGTGATAACCTGTGATCAGAGCGGTGCCGTCATAATTCCAACGTCCAGCGAGAACGGCCCCTCGATGGGCCTCCACACTCTTCTCTATACGGCCCGATTTAGACACCAGATGGAGTTTACCTACACAACACAACAGCACACAGTCCGTCTGCACCATACTCTGCTTACAAACCATTGAAGACAATGACAAAAACCTTCATCATACTACTGTAAAGGCCCATTAACACCAAGAACTATAACAGAAACTCAACAACATAATAACGTCCTGATTAGAATAAGTGCGCTTGCGTCGCCCGCTTGAGCTCTTTGAAGTCTGGTGGATTCTGATTGGCTGAAAGTGATCATTGCAGCTGTGGTGTGGACTTCACTATTCTTATATTTTTAATTAACAACCCTTTATAGTTGTAGTTATCGGTGTGAAAGGGCCTTGAAGAGGCAAAGCAGTATGTCATTGCAAGCATTACAAAAGTAAAGAAGCTTGTTTCCACTATAAAATAAAAAATTAAAAGGGTAATTGCGCCTTTTTGTGATTTTATAACATGCAATTGTGAGATATAAAGTCAGAATTGCAAGATAAAAAGTCACAATTACCTTTTTATGTTTTTATTTAGTGGTGAAAACTTACAAATGAATATGAGAGTAAAACAACAGAAGAATTTGTGGTAAATATCGGTTATTTCACCCAAAAATGATAATTCAGTCATAAATCCCTCATGTGGTTCTACACCCGTAAGATCTTCGTTCACCTTCAGAACACAAATGAAGATATTTCTGATGAATCCGATGGTTCAGTGAGTCTCTATTGATAATGAACACTTTCAAAAGATACTAAAACATATTTAAAACAGGTCATGTGACTACAGACGTTCAACCTTAATATTATAAAGACACGAGAATACTTTTTGTGCGCCAAAAAAACTAAATAACGACTTTATTCGACAATATCTAGTGATGGACGATTTCAAAACACTGATTCATGAAGCTTTACGTGGTTCAGATTGTGTGACTTTAGCAGTTTGACTCACACTCTGAACCACTGATTCGAAACAAAAGATTCGTAAAGCTTCATGAATCAGTGTTTTGAAATCGTCCATCACTAGATATTGTTATATAAAGTCGTTATTTAGTTTCTTTGCCGCACAAAAAGTATTCTTGCCACTTTATAATATTAGAGTTGAACCACTGTAGTCACATGACCTGTTTTAAATATGTTTTAGTGTCTTTCTGGGCATTTGTCAGTGGAGGCCTCGGATTTTCATCAAAAATGTCTTCCGAAGATTTCTAAAGA
The DNA here is from genome assembly GCA_037194245.1 of Opsariichthys bidens. Classification (NCBI taxonomy): domain Eukaryota; kingdom Metazoa; phylum Chordata; class Actinopteri; order Cypriniformes; family Xenocyprididae; genus Opsariichthys; species Opsariichthys bidens. The sequence continues at coordinate 27,034,201 of CM074284.1, forward strand.
TGAACGAAGGTCTTACGGATGTGGAATGGCATGAGGGAGAGTAATTATGTCATGTAAATATCGATACATTGTTGTCATAAAAAAATATGAAATATGACGAGAATTTCAGCCAGATATTACTGAATAGAGCTGTTCACTTTTCCATCGAATAAATGATCAAATTGTCCAAAACTGGCCAGAAACAGTAGTGGATTTGCTCTGTGTGCGCGTGCAGATCAGAGCAGCGCTGCAGACAGACGGCAGTCAGGCATGGAGACAGATATTGAGGACACTAGCCAAGCGTATACTTAGTGGCGGTGCGTATTAAAAGAACCCTGAGTGTTCTGTGTAATTTGTGGTCGCCTAAAACTGCAAATCAGCATGTAGCTGCCCTCCGCTGTGCTATATTTAGAGCAGGTTAGAAGTGCACGAAATATTGTGCACAAGACATGTATGTGAGCAGGAACTCAGAAATACAGCTTCTGTACAGTAGCTGCCGTTGGTCAGCAGATCTGTGGCGGGGCTCAGAACAAAAGCTTTTGAACATGGGCCACATTCAAGACCTGGAGGCCCATATTTCACCCCGGCATCACAGCACAACCCTTGACAGGTCACATGTTGAAGCTTGCTGTCATAACAGAGGTTTTACCATCAGAGCTGGTGAGGGCAAAGATCTCGGCCACGGCTTGTTTCTTCCCGCTCACGGTCTTGGGGAACCAGTGCAGGTCGATGGGATAGATCTCATCCTGGAGTTTGACCAGCACACTGGTGTCATTGGTGAGCAGGTTCCACCGGAGGATCTGGTGGTCGTCGCTGCAGGAGTACAGCTCATCCGCCGAGGTCCATCCCACGCAGCTCACCAGCTCTCTGTGTGCGCAGCTGTTAAGGTCGACAAATCCACAGACAAATCCACATGGATTTAACCATGGCATGCCCCGTAAAAAAGCCGTTACAAACCTCTCGAACAGCAGGGTCAGAAATCAACCGCGTTTAAAGCGTTGACTCCACACCTTCGTTCGTCTTCAAAACACACATGAAGATATTTTTGATGAGGTTTATAGACACCTTCAAGGTCCAGAAAGGAAGTAAAGACACAGTTAAAACAGTCGACGTGATGCAGTGCTTCCACAATAGTTTTTTACGCATGAGAATGACACAGATATCGTTGGAATAAAGTCATTTTTAGTTTGTTTGTGCGCACAATAAGTGACAAACACAAGAATTCTTCATTTAAATAATTCATGCGCAGAATAAAGGGGCGGGGCCTGGTTGAGTTCGTTAGTAGTGTGTTGAAACTGGCGGGACATTTCCCAAACACTGCTTCAGCCGACCAATCAGAACACTGTGTGCTTTTTAGAAGGAGGGGCTTCATAGAGACAGGAAGTAAACAGAGCGTTATTGACAGACTGGGAAGAGAGGAGCTGAACAATGAGGAAAATAATCAACTTTCAGTCTAGTAGAGACAAAAACAACATCAAGATTGTGGGAAAGCGCATAACAGGTCTTGTTTAAAATGCCAAAAACTGCCCATAGTGAACTTGTCTTTTTAATTTGCTATATTTCATATAATCCTGTGTGTTTAGTGCATCTGCCACCATCACAACCAGTTCTCAGTTTTCATATCAAAATAAGTACGACTCAAACGAGCATCTCATTTGTTTTCCCTTCTTCAACACTGGGATTCCCATTAATTGTTTAGGTTTATGCAGTGTTTTAAAATCACCTCATAAAGGTAAAAATGCGCCTGGAAATTAAAAATGAATACCGGCGGTGATCTAAAGTAAAACACTTGGATGAGTCTCGTAAGAACAAAGGTTTAGTTTAAGTTTGGAGACTTTGGGAAGGACATTCTTAATTCAAAAGCTTAATTCTAGCCTGATTTAGCCAATCCTTTACCACTTTTGATGTGTGTTTGGGATCATTAGCTGCGTTTCCGTCCATTAACTCATGTGCAAAATTGGAAAATCGCATAAAGCATTAAAGCGTGATTAATTAATTAATTAACGTGAGTGGCTGGATCTGGGCCGTGTCCGGGTCGGACGGGGAACCTGCGCCTGTGTGCGGCAGCAATGTGGCCCTGTGGTGTCGGCGGAGACTGTGTTAACTAGCTCATCCTTTGTTAAGACCTTACCGACTCATCAGCCAGTGGCACACATCCCAACAAACCGTCCCATACCGGCGTGATCAAAAAGATCTTAAACTAGATTAAATATTTTGACTGTTGCGATTCCAAATCGGTTTAATGACCCGTAACTCTGCCTGAGTATCGGACAAGTGTTCACTGTTGGCCAGAGGAGAACTGACCACCCGACTAAGCCTGGTTTCTCCCGAGGTTTTTTTCTCCATTTGTTGGAGTTTTGGTTCCTTGCCGCTGTTTGCCTCTAGCTTGCTTACGTTGGGACTTGCTTGATAATCAGCAGTGTTTTTGATATGCCTGCATTGGCGCCGTTGTATGCGAACTGAGCTGAGCCGGACGATTACGTCACTGTTTTCTGCAGTGCTGATATACATAAATTAACTAGAGTAATAACTACTGATATTTGGAACGGAATGAATCAATAATATATAGAATAAGCTGCACAATAAGACCATTTTCTTATTAATGTAAAGCTGCTTTGCCACAATCTGCATTGTAAAAAGCGCTATATAAATAAAGATGACTTGACTTGACAAATTAGAACAAAGCAAAGCGGGAGAACAGAATAGGCGAACGGGAGGAAAGAAGAAAAAATATGGATGCAGTTCAGAATAAAAATGATTTGGTACCAAAGAGAAATTCAACATCAGTCGTTTGAGAGAGTTTTCGCACTTATTTCACACAAGTTGCTGTATGAGAAACGTAAGGCGGGCGTTGAATATGAGTTTAAGCAGGTGAAATAATCGTAATTTATTTTATGTTGTCTGTTTTTAAGACACTTTTTTTTTTACAGTTTTGATTATCAAGCAGTTAATGCTACTGTACAGTGTTACTTCATTCACTGAAATACAGTTTTGAAGTTGACTTAAGACTGGAATTTCAGGTTAGTTAACCTTACTTTATTTGATGTTGTCTGTTTTAAAGACAGTTAATTACAGTTTTGTTTATGAAGCTGTAAATACAGTTCCTTCATTGTGAAACATTATGTACTTCTTGTGCACTGAATACATTCAGAATGTAGCATGTTTGAAAAAGCAAAAACATTTACAAAATAAATCGCAATTGCAATATTGATTAAAAAAAAAATCGCAATGTGATTATTTTGTCCATATTGCACAGCCCCACAGGAGAGCCTTAACAAATTCATAAAAGAACCAAAATGTGTTCGTGACCAATACATGTGTGCTCCAAACATCACTATCACAGCAAAGTAAGATGTTCTTCATGAGAACAGCAGATGTAAAGGATATGTTTGGGTTCCTTCAGCAGAGATGTTTTCAGTCGCATGCTTCAGCGTGTCTCTGGTGCTCTAAAAGTGATATAGTTCCCTGAGCATAAGAAGAAGCGATTAAAATACACTGAAATCAGACATTTATCGTGAACACTGTAACGGTGATGTGATGTTTACCTCACTGAAGGCGCCGTTGCCACGGAAACGCGGCTACTTCGGATAAAATCACTTTAAAATCATCAAATGATCTTGATGCTGACTATGCTGAGGAAGAACACTTCTGAGTGAACACTAGTCGTTAACATCGCTGCTTATTTGTTATGTTACTTATTGCTTTCCTTGCAGTAAACTCGGAAGTGTGCTGACGCCAGCCTACATCTCGCGAGACTCCTTCAGACCTCACTTCTCACGAGATGTAGCGGTGCATATTATTAAATAATTTGTATTTTATAAATCTATTGTTTTTTTTTTTATTAATTCTCAGTGTTTTTTAGTGTATTTATTTTATATTTGTTTACTTCAAATTAATTTTTCTTGTCTCTTTTGAAACTTGATTGACACTGTTTTAAATCAATTGGCGTTGATTCGACGCTCAGTGTGCTTGTTGTTAGCGCAAAAACAAATAAAACTGCCCGGTCACGTGACGCGCGGGGGGGCGGCCGTGTTCCCATGAAGCACCGCGCGGGTCACAACGGACTCCGGTTCGTCACATTCAGTTTACGCGCCATTTACGAGTGCGATTTCGGCACAGGGAAGTAAACGAGCGCAGACTTTACCTCGTTTTATCTCTAAACACTCGATATATGTGAATCCGTGTCAGAGGAGCGCGAGGGAAATCAGCCGAATCAAAGGTAAATGATGACGTGTCAGTTCGCCTCAGATCACATAAACGCGTTTATTTGCTTTAACGAATAGATTAACGGGGTTCATAAACATGTATGTACGCCTGCGGATCTCTAGAAAGGGAAATAGTTTCACCCGATCTTCTAAAACTGCCGTTTGGATTGCAGCAAAGTCAACTTTAAAGATTAATTAACACCTTAAACATTAAACTAAACACCCCTCCGCCGTTCAAACCGCTAGTGTTGTTTTATTTTAAGCGAAGCACTTTGATATAATACGTGACGTATTGCTCTTGTTTGTTTTCCATATTTACGCCTCCGTCGATTTTTGAAACGGCTCTTTCTCTGTCCTCGAGCTGTCAGCACACGCTCGTGACGTGTTCCGTGTTGTCATCAGGTTTACCTCACAAACACGACGCTTGTGTGAAGTCCGGTCGTTGTGTTTGGTGAAGCTGCAGTTTTCGCTCGGTTTTGACACTTATGACGATGTCTGTTGTTCGTAGACGTGTTTCAAGAGTGAACAAAGAAAGACACGGGTTGCCAATGTGCTTTTCAGGTGCCGTGGATCATGCCTTCGAAAACCAGCAAGAGCTCGACGGCTGCCAAGAGAGCGGCGGAGGCGCGGGTCGAGTCCGACGAGGATGTGAGCGCGCCCGCGGGGAGCAGCTCGCCACCGGCCCGCGCGCACGGTAAGACGCGCTCAACGCATTGTTTCCTCAAAATGTGCTCGTTTCTTTCTCGCTCTTTCGTCGAGTCAGTGAGCTGACCGCTAATGGTTATTAGATGCATTTGATGTAGTCATGGCTGTAAAAATGCTTCAACATCTGGAAGTTTTACAGCTGTACCGTGACTGAGAGTTACAAGGGAAAAACTGTGATGCTCGCAAATGTTTCTCTCAGCTTTAACAAGACAACTTTATATGTAACTCCGCGATGAAGAACTTGGACACTTTGTTAAAGCACACACGTAACATGATCCGAAACGCAACCTTAGTTCGTTTTAAAATGAAAGTTATCCCAAGCTTTTCTCGCCCTCAAGCCATCCCAGGTCTCTCTGATGAACACAATCGGAGTTATATTAATGAATATCCTGACTCATCCAGTGGCAGTGAACGAGTATGAGCTGAAGAAAGTGTCTCCATCCATCATCACAAACGCACTCCACAGCTCCGGGGTCAAAGGCCTTCTGAAGCCGAGTGATGCATTTGTGTAAAAAAAAACATTTAGGGCTTTTATTTGGTGGCGCCACATGAAGTCAGGTCATGTGCTTTGAGTAAAAAACTGTGGTTAAAAAAAAAAAAAAAATAGTGTTTTTGTGTAGCAAATATAATTTATTCTGAAAAAATATCTTGTTCTATCAGCTTTGACATTTAAATTTGCATATTTGTGATATTTACCCATTTTTTTTCTCCTAATCTTTTTAAATGTGTGCTTCATCTTTCATTTTAAATTCTTATGTTTGAATTGCAATAATAAGAAACTATAGGGATGTTACCAATCAATTTTTTTTGTTTGTTTTATTATTATTATTATTCAATTGAATATACAAATAAAAAATATTGGAAGGAATGATACTTTTAAGCATGACGTCTGAATGAGTGAGTCATTGAGTCACCACTCAAACGATTCGTTCAAACGACTGATTCAATCAAGAATGAGTCAGTTGTTTACGAATGGGTCGTTGAATCTTTGACTCAACCGATTCGTTCAAAACGATAAATCATTCATAAGCTAATAAAAACCGAGTGAAATGCGCTATGGTTCTGCTTTCTTTGGAACTACTTTCACTATCGAAACGAAACAAAAACCGTCAATACAGCGTCTAAAATGTGATTTATTGTTTACTAGGCCCACTTGCATATTTAAATCGTGATGGTGTTCATGAAAACGGTCGTGTAATGTTGCTGTATCATATGTTATAAATATAAAATCTTGTCATTTTACCGTGGTATTAACTGAGTTTCTTTCTCTATGCTGCAATCATTTCTCCTTGAGAGGCTGCGCGAGCCTCAAACGCAGCCTTGTGACTGTCAATACGTTATATATTGTATATTATTATCCACTATTCATAGTTTTCATGTGATGTCACACCCTGAAAGGAACGCCCAAACAAGGCCTTCCTCCATTGCCGCCAGTCATATCTAGTCAGATCTAATGTAGTAAGACGGTGATATTAAAAGACCATATTAAATATACACCTTATTGATTATGCATGCCTTGTACAGGCAAAACACAGAATATTAATGCAACACAAGAAGAGTTTTTCCATCGAAAACCATTATAAAGAACGTGTTGCGTTCATATTTTGGGCTCGCCTGTATATAGTATGCGTCATCAAAAAGGGTTAAACAGAATTTGATCTTTTAAAATCACTGTTTTAGTACAGTAAGGCATTTTAAGCGTGGGTTGTTTAGCGCGGTGTCGGTTCTCCCTCCGCCTGTGTTTAAAATTAAGTGGTTCAACACAACTCGATTTAAAAATAAAACCCTGATGAACAAATCCTCGATTAGTGTTAAACTTTGCTTAATTTGCACAACCCATTCTAGTGTTTTTCACATTAGCTTTTTAAAAAATCGTCCCGCTGTTTTTAGTGATTGAAATCACGGCAGGTTCTGCATATGGATCACAAGTGTCCAAAACTTGCATCTTGTTCACGCTTTTGTTTTTAAGATGGAAAATTGACAGGCTTGTGCTGCCTGTCACAAAAGCCCCGCCCCCTTTAGTTACTGTTGCTATGCGCTCTCACGCCACACATCATGTTCTCACGCAGTGAAAAATACATCGAGGAGCAAAGAGGACACTGACAACGTATGAAACAGTTTCATATTTAAAATATTGTATTTTTTAAAGCAGTTTAATCAATAAATAGCGTCTAGTGTGTGTTTAATGTGTCGTGACAGATCGCTCGATCATCTCTTCATACTAGTTCATTTATAGCATCAAATGAACATCAGAAGGAATGTTGGGTTACGATTGGTCAGATCGCCTGTCAATCAAACTGTTTGCGAAGGGTCAGTTGCATGGTTGTTTTGCCCTCCAAGGCTCCGCGACCAAAATGGTCACAATTTCGAGCTGTATTCAATTTACACAAAAAAATAACTCTCCTCGTGGTTCAGAAAGCTTGCGCCATGTCCTACGCCTCACATATTCAACTTGCGAAAAACTTATTATCTGATGTAATTGGAGGTTGACTGATACAGGTTTTTCTCTGGCAGCCAATGGTCGAAAAATAATGCCGATTTTTCTCCGAATAGCATTTATTGAACAACACAAGCCTCTGCAATCAGTGCACTTATGTAATTAAAATAAAAAGTAATGTATACGTTAAATATTAAACACACAAAATTGATTATCAAATCTAGACTGTCAAATAAATAGTAATAACTTCATAGTAATAACACATGGCTCAACGTTTAAAGCACCTTCTCAAAACTATTGCGACGCATGCTAAATTTGTTTGTTGGTTGACAGACTGCTATACTGTAAGTCAAATGGTCATAATCTAAGTGATTACAAAACTAAAGTTCACCCATATTTCACAGCCTACTGTTCATAACTGCATGAGAGTGGCCACGAGCGACGACCTTCTAGAGGCCATTTAATGAGGAGAGTTAATGTCCACGTTTTAGGCTGCGTTCACACTTGTAGTTCGGTTGGTTTGGTTTGTTTGGTCCCGACCAAAAAACAAAACATATAGTCCTGGTGCTCTTAGCGTTCACACTGGCAGCGAACTTTAAGTTACCGAACCAAAGGCGTAGGGATACGGTCACGACCTGATTGGTCGACTTTTATGACGTATATTTCCCGACGGAGCTCGCTTACCGAACATTCAAAGCAACGCTGTGTTCTGGATTAAACGCCATCATTTCATGCTTTATTTTTCCCAGCTGAGAATCACGAAGAGCTCATCAAATGTTCAAAACATTCAAAACAGCAGCAGGATTTCCTCCGTCGTACACAGAAACAGAAACTTCACCTCCTCGTTGCTCCACGTTTGCCCTCGACTCATTTTGGAGACGCCGATCTTCCTGCGTCGTCAAATCAGCTGACCTGTAGCGTCGCATCTTGTGACATCACGTCCTGTTTTTGGTTCGTTTACACGTCTTTGGGCCGTGTTGCGTTCATATATCAGTCGAACCGCGCCAGAGTTCGTTTGGAAGCGGACCGAGACCCATCTTTTTAGCGGTCACTTGTTTGGTCCACACCAGGGTTCGGCTGGCAGTGTTCACATATGAACCGCACTAACTGAGCAATCGCACCAGGGTTCGTTTTAATCCAACCAAACATGACGAGTGTGAACGCAGCCTTAGCCAGAAGTTTCGTCTGAATTGCACGTGTTTCTACTGTCACATGCAAATGACAAAGCATGGTTGGCATCAATTCTAGTAGGCCACAACCTAATTATGCTTTCGAATCGGTCTGTTTTCCAAGGCCCGGCTGCAGAGTTTCTCCGTCTGACACGCAGCCTCAGAGGGAGCGAAATTCTCCAGTAATGTAGAGAAACCCATCTATAAAAAGCAGGCTATTATAATAATTGACCCGCTGCGCTCGTTACAAGGTTTTAGTACCTGTGCCAACCTGTAGCCTAAACTAGGCTCGCACACCCCGTCCACATGCGGGACGATCCGCGTGTACAACATGGCGCGTGCGAGTGACTTGAGCTCAGTGCACTAGGTAGTGCGTACTCGCCGGACATGTTTTTCCGTGCTCACACCCAAAGGAGTATACGTATTTATGCCGGTGGAATGGCAATCGTGTTTGCCTATTAATTGGCCTAATTTGCAGCACAATTGGCACCGTGCAAAACGTGTCAACTCAGACGCAGCATGTGACCTTGTTGCAGGTTGGTGTGTTGATTGTTGTTGTTGATGTAGATGTGTCTCCTGGCGAGTCGGCCGAGGTGCTGGATAACCGCAGTCTGGAGGAGATCCTGGGCAGCATCGCTCCCCCGCCGCCCCCGCCATGAGCTCCGAGCCCGGAGCCCCTCGCCTCATGATCACACACATCGTCAACAGGAACTTCAAGTCCTACGCTGGAGAACAGATTCTGGGCCCCTTCCATAAGGTACCGACGAACCACTCGAGTCACTCATCAAAAGTGTCTGTATCTGAGGCCCTGAATAAGATGTTGGTCGATCGGATCACAAGTAGATTAGACAAGTAGGCAAAATCACCCGGGTAATTCTCACGAAAACTTAGTTTTAAAAATGTCAAGCATGAAAATGTAAAAAATGCTTGAATTTACTTAGTTTTTTTCTCCAAACATTAGAACCAAATTAATTTTAAAAATTTTACTTATCATTTAACACTTTTTTTTAAACATGATTTCAAAAATAAATCCGAAAAAGTCTCATTACCGCAATGGTCTGAAAACATCAACACTGTTAGAAAAGCTAATATATTTTCACATTTTTAACAATGGATTATTAATAGTCATGCCTAGTTACTTGAAATTCTGAAATAATATTTATTTTTAATTTAACAGTTTTTTTTTATTTTCATTAATGTCTCTCATTACCGCAACACCTTCCACAATTTACAACCTTTTTTTAAAAAAATATTTCGATGAAACCTGACATATTTTCAAAATGACACGACAAACCTGAAAGAACGTAATTTGTAGATTCTGCACATGCATTTAAAATCAAAGTTTATTTCTACGGTTGCATAGTGTCACACTTGCAGTCATGTGGACGTTTGGATTTACGTTCTTTCTCGTATATTATCATCATTAAAAGCAAGAACTCGCAAAAGGAATGTTTTGTAGCAAGAGTTTGAGTCTTGATCTCTCTGCACCTTCTGTGTCCGGTTATTTGTTCTTCATTCTAGGAAGAGCTAAATCTACAGGTACATCATTGAGAACGGCAGAAGCCTGATGTAGCGCGATTTGCAAAGACAGCAGACTCTCCACACAGCTTTCCAACTGTATGCGTGCTGCTTATGTAGAAATGATGCAGTCAGTTTTGACCGCAGATGTGATATTTGATTGGATGTCATGTATTTACGGCATTGTGCCTGTTAGAAATGCATGCATGGTTTTAATGTTATTTTACGGTGGCGAAGAATTGAACGGCAAACTCAGCATTTCGTTGGCATACCCTCTCTGTCGCCCCAGTTTGGGAACCACTGCATTAGACGATTACACACTGCTGTGTTACTGCCCTCTTGTGGACTGTTGGCTTTGAGATCTGAACTTTTCTGATAACTGTAATAATGTCTTTGGATTTTTCGACCTAATGAGATAGATCAAATGTTATCTGTCAGTGACGAGATGTTTCCACTTTGACAAATGCTGTCTGTGAGTATTGTGCTGTAATATCTGCGCGCTCTTAGCTTGTCTGATTATATTGTGTGTAAACCTTTCTCTCATCAGCGCTTCTCCTGTATCATCGGTCCAAACGGCAGCGGCAAGTCCAACGTGATCGACTCCATGCTCTTTGTGTTTGGATACAGAGCTCAGAAGATCCGCTCAAAGAAGCTGTCGGTTCTGATCCACAGTTCTGACGAGCATCCGGACATCCAGAGCTGCACCGTCGAGGTGCACTTTCAGAAGATCATCGATAAGGTGAGCCAACGTGATTATTACACAAATAGGATCAAAGGTTTCTCTTTCTCCACAGTACATTCAGAATTAAAAGTGTTTCTTCTGTGTGATCAGGAAGGAGACGACTGCGACGTCATCCCTAACAGCTCCTTCTATGTTTCGAGAACTGCTGGGAAAGACAATTCTTCTGCCTACCACATCAACGGCAAGAAAGCCACCTTCAAAGATGTGGGCGCATTGCTGCGCAGCCACGGCATCGATCTGGACCACAACCGCTTCCTCATTCTGCAGGTAATCGCGTCACCTCTTGAACCGATGCATGCTCACTTCATTGCTGTTGGCCTCTCGTGTTTTCTGGAGAGTCGTGAATAAACCAACCTTGGACTGCTATAGCAGCGTGTCATGGTTTTCAACATGAGGGAAGGTGCAAACCATCACTTGCTGCTCTAGAGTTTTAAGGGCCTCTCATGCGCTAAACCTGACAATTGAACAAGGTTTGTAAACATGGGCTGTCCAAAAAGGTCAGAGGTCAACATCTGTCCACTCTTCCTTCCTCGCTCTAGCAGCACGTAAATATTGGTGTGTTAAAGTCAAGGCCGACCCCAATATTATGTGTGCTGCTTCAGTGAGGCAGGAGCGAGCCTCCTTTCACTTCCTTCACATCATTATTCACTTTGAGTCGTGCTGGTCCATCATGTCATCCTGGGACAAAACAATGAGCTCCTGCTTTTTTGAAATTTTTTGCACTCTTGCCATTACAGCTGTTTCAATCTGTTCTGTTTGGTGTCCCAAAGTGCACTTGTTCTAAACTCTGTCACTGTACAGTGAAATGGTGTTGTGTTGTTGCTCTGAGGTTTGTGAATTTTCTCAGACACTGACAGTCGCTCGTTTGCCCGTGGGATGCATAAGTAAGTGGGGTTTCTCACATTATAAGGTGGAAGTAGTTTTGGTATTCAGTTTTTATTTAGTGTAATCAAACATATATAAATATATATTGGATGCACCGATCAGGATTTTTGTCATCGTGATCTACCAATCCCGATAATTCGAGCTTTATAAGTGAAATGTAAGTTCTCTGTTGACTGTTACTGTGAACACTTTACACCCTGAAGGCCTTTCAATCAATGTTTATTTAAACACCACTGACGTTTACCAGTGTTTTACGATGAATAAAAGTGCCAACCTTAAAAATAATGGCTAAATGTTCACGTTTGGAGGTTCTTTAGTTATAAGACCGTGTTAACTGGCCGACCAATGAGATTTGCGCTTTTGCTCACGTTCCTGGAGCTGCTGAATTTACAGTAAACAGGACTACAGTCTACCTGAAGACCCTTACAAACTGTGAGTGCTCTGCCGGTTCTTGGCCGCACGAATAGATTTGTATTTTTACATTCAAGAAATATAGTTGAGAGTGTCTATTTCATAAATGTTTATTTGCACTACCGTTATTGTGACTTTTTTTGCTCTACCGTTTCTTACTACAATCTCCTTTTTATATCTGTATTTTTATTGTTTTTAGATTAAGAAGTATTTAGAATGTCTACTTCATAAATGTTTGTTTGGAATGAGGGGGAAGCAGTTATTAAAAGTTCTTTTTTTTTTTTTTTTTTTTAACTTGACCGTTTTATGGGTGAAACGCTGCAAAAGACACAAGACATGAGTGCAACAGCCGTCCACCAGACAAAAACCTCTAAAGAACTACTACTGTATGTTTATTTCATGTTTGCGTGATGGTGACAGGCTGAAAGCTGCTGTTATATTCCGTTTTGACCTGGCATTTGCTGTTAATGGTACTGGTGTTGTTTATTGCTATTTCTTTTTGGCAAAAAAAAAATTCTTATATGTTTAAGATCAGTTAGTACAACATTTGCTGTCATAAGTCATGCATATTTTCTGCAAAGATATTGAAGTCATTTTTATAAATTGTCATGTACGCCAATTTGTGTACATGTGAGGCCACTGTATAATGTCTTCCTCTCAATCTGTCTACAGAGGTTGATCACATTTCATTAAATCTGTACGGAGATCTGAGGAGCATCAGTAAGTGCGGTTGTGTCGTGTTATTGTCGTTGTCAGGGTGAGGTGGAGCAGATTGCCATGATGAAGCCCAAAGGACAGACGGAGCATGATGAAGGCATGCTGGAGTACCTGGAGGACATTATCGGCTCGTGCCGTCTCAAAGAACCCATCAACGTCTTGTGTCGTCGGGTGGAGTTACTGAACGAGCAGCGAGGAGAGAAGGTACGCGATCACGGGCAGCAGATCACGTTTTTTTTTTTTTTCTAAATCAAGAAATTCCTTTTGTTTTAGTACCTTTTTGTTTTGTTTTTTGAAGCCGCTTATGCAAGCAGATGTAAACCTCATGTTGTGTCTCATGGGATTTTGCTTTTTTCAGTGACATGTGTCAGTTGTGGTATCTGTGTGTGTGCGCAGCTGAATCGAGTGAAACTGGTGGAGAAGGAGAAGAGCGCTCTGGAGGGAGAGAAGAATAAAGCCGTGGAGTTCCTCGCCTTAGAGAATGACATCTTTAAGAAGAGGAACCTCCTCTGTCAGTTCTACGTGTAAGACATTAACACCCCTGAAGACCCCGAACGCATGAACGGCTCTGAGTGACACGACTTAAACGGAAACTATACTGCAGTTTTGACACACGTTTCATGTATGAGTGCAGACGAATCACGAACATGACGAACGCAGGTGCTCGACACGTTGCCATTTCCCATTAAATACCTAGACTATCCTACTGTTCAGTAATCAACTCAAATATTTTTACAGTGGTTTTGAACTGTTGCTTTGCAAACCATCTGTGACTCCCAGTCAGTGCAGAAACTTTTCACATCTCGGAGCGTCTTTATTATTCATTCATTTGGCAGAGCGACTTACAGGCGAGAAGTTGCCCTTGGTGGGGATTGAACCCAGTCTTGGGTGCGTTAGAAGTGAGTGGTTACTAACTCCCCACCAATTCAGTGTTACTGAATGAATTCCCGTGTTTTTTTTTTTTTTTTCCTAAATGAATCAGTTGAGTGAATGATTCAATGACTCAATTCAAAAGACAAGTCTCATTTCGTCATGATTGAATCCGGGTGAATACTCTTAAACGCCACTTCAGATGCAGCTTCAGTGCCACTTGTGCAGTACAAACATGGATTTTGTTGATTTAATTTGAATAGTTACAGCCCTAATTCCTGTTCCTGTGTCGCCACAGTTTCATAATGATGTGGAAATAGGTTTAAACTCATAACATAAAATGCTCGAGGGCTTTAGGCCCTTTTCAAATCGTGAAAGACTGCGTTTTAAGTTTATACCAATGGCGAAGCGCCGAGCGGTGATTTCTTCAACCGGGCATGCCGAGTGCCTCCGAAACGAGAAACATGCAGTGTTCTTGAATTAATCTCTTCAATGAATGACTGTCACTTGTCGCCACATACTGGTCTAATAATGAAATTGTCTTTATTTATTACTTTTCAGAAGGTGATTTTGCTCTATTTTGATCACTATCGTACACAGGAGAGTTTATGTGTGAACTATAAACATTTATCCCAGTACTTCTGTGATAATATAAATATTGTAATACAGAAATAATGATACTAAGTGGTTGAATAGAGTGTTAGTGAAGCTGTTTCATATCTCTCTCTCTGGATCAGAGGCAGCGTGTTCACTGTGATCATACTTGTAAATAACATATAACTATATACTGACTTTAACAACTGTTTTTTTCTGTCACTAAGATTTGGTCGACTAAGGCTCTGATCACACTGAACGTGTTTTTTGAATTGTTTTCTATGGCGGTGAGCGTTCTGCGTGCCGTTTGTGCTCCCCGGGCGCATCGCGTTTTTGCAGGAACGCCTCAAGTTGAAGAAAAAAACTCTGAGCAGAAAAGCGCCCGACGTCATTCGTGTTTTATTTTTTCCATTGTCCAAACGAATGAATGGAGCGTTGACTTTCCGTCGTGTTGACGAATGTTTAAAGTTCTTTGGACACTGCAAAGACGGAGCCCTTTGCTTGTAATGTACTTTTTTTTTTTTTTAAGTTTCTGCTAATATGACAGTTTAACAGCAAACCAAAGAGCGCTCGCACTACACTGACAGGACAAAAGACTCAGTGGTTGCCTAGCAACATAAATGGCAGCGCACTGCTCTTTTTTTCCTAAAATCAACCAAAAAAAAAACAATAGTGCGGTGCGCCTTGCCTGAAAAACACGTTCTGTGAGATCGGGGCCTACGACTATTAGAGGGCAACCCTAAAGTTTAGCAAGCATTTAAGAATGTAGTGGGCACGAGTAATTTTCAACATTTTTGTGGGAAGATGATTACTGCATTTCACCAGATTTGTAACGAGACTCGTTTGTAAACCTGTTTTCACACAAATGGTAATTTTCTGCTAAAATAAAAGCTCAACTGCAGTTTGTCACAAAAGCTCAAGGGTAGAAATTAGGACAAAAGTCTTGTAATTCCCCTAATTTACATTTTATATATATATATATATATATATGATGTTGTTACTTCGTGTTTGGTTTGCTGTAGAAGGGTTTGGTCATTCAGAGTGATGTTTGTGCTTCTACAGGCATGATCTACAGAGGCGTGCGTCAGTAAAAGAAGCTGAGAAGCAGCAGATTCAGGAGGACACAAAGGAACTGAGTGACAAAAGCAGCCAGCTGACACAGGAAATGAAGACCAAGAATGAGGAGCTGAAGGGAGTGGAGAAGTGAGTGATGTTTCCATACTCCTATAAACTATTGATAATGATTTTTTAGAATGTACGCCAGCTGCTCGCTCAATGTTCTGCAGATTTGGGTGCCCACCTGCTGCTCAGACGTTTGTATTTTGGCTTCCTCTGTAGGAAATTGACCAAGCTGACCAAGTTCATAGAGAGTCAGAAGGAGAAATTTACCCAGCTGGACCTGCAGGATGTGGAGGTGCGGGAGAAACTCAAACACACAAAGAGCAAAACCAAGAAACTGCAGAAACAGCTTCAGAAAGACAAGGAGAAGGTGAGAGAAATGATACTGCAGAACAATTTTGTCCTTTGAAATTTGTTCTCGGGGACGTTCATCTGCGGCACTCGGGCTGGGCGAGTAGGTGAGCTGCTCAGGTGGTTTCATGACCCTACATGTTCGTGTTCTGTCCAGCTGGAGGAGGTGAGGAGCGTTCCTGCAAGCAGTGAGAAGATCATCACAGAGGCGTCTGCTCAGAAGGAGCAGCTGGAGAAGAAGAAGCTGGAAGAGGAGCGGAAGTTGGCTCAGGTGATGGAGAGCCTGAAGGAGGAGACCAGCGGCCTACAGGAAGATAAAGAGGTACGCCAACACGACAGGATTACGTGTGACGCAGCTGATAGCACTCTTATCATCCGAAACGTGCGGCAGTGTCTATAATGCAGTTAACGGCAAGCAAAACACACATTTGCATTGGTGCCACATCAGGGAGGTACATGAGCACCTCTGTTTATTTGTATCGTGCATTTCTCACATGCCGGTAGTTTCAGTTTGATGTAAGATGTTGTTGTTTTTTAAATCGATTCTCTTGACCCAGTTTATTGTTCTTTGACTATTAGTTTGCCATTCATGAGTTTATATCCTTCAAAAGTGTAAACATTGAGAGCGGTTCGCTTAAATCTCTTACAGTTCAACAAATAGCGTGAGTTTGGGGTGTGGCTACTGAAGTAGGCGGAGGGTGTGTATCCGCTGTATGACTGCCATATTACATGGGAAAGGACCGCTTCGGTTGCTGAAGTACCAGACAATTCACTGCATTTAGTCCTTCAAAGGTTAAATGGGTCATGAACCGGGCTGGGCAATTTGTTTTTCGATTAATTTGAGGCAAATTCATTTTTTTAAATCAAGAAATTGTGATTTTGAATAAAAATGTTAGCAATTAGACGGTGTTCCGACCACGTGGCAGCTATCGTGTGACTCGTGAACGTAGAAGACATCGCTGGTCTTAAGCGGCCGTTCGCTCAGAAGTGCGTTACTGCTTTGAAAAAAGCAAGATGTGGGCAGTGGAGTAGAAAAAATCAAAGTTATTAAACGTGAGTTGAACTGTAACTTGACCGCCTCGTTTTTAGAATATCGTTTCATGGGTGAGATGCTACAAAAGACACGAGACACCAAAATTAGTTTGTACTTTTGAGTGCTTCTTTTAAAAGTGCACAAATGAGAACTGGTTGTGATTGTTTAGGCTTGGTGTTAATAATGCATGTTTATAATAAAATCTCATTTCATGCCTGTTCTGTTGGTCTCAATCTTTGCTCTTTGTGTCTGGTGTCCCTGCAGAAGAAGGAGCAGGAGCTGCTGGAGTTGAGTAAGACGGTGAACGAGACGCGCTCACGGATGGACGTGGCACAGTCAGAGCTGGACATCTACCTGAGTCAGCACAACACCGCCGTGAACCAACTCAACCAGGCTAAAAACGCCCTGCAGGAAGCTGTGGACACACTGCGAGAGAGGAGAGCTGCCATCAAAGACCTGCCCGTCAAAATACCCCAGTGTGAGGAGCAGCTCAAGAAGGTGAAGAGTGGGAACATTTAGCTTCGTTCGTCAAAATGATGTTAAGAATTTTGTGATCAACCCTAGGAAAAAAGCTGAGATGGATGCAAAAAACAGGTGGATTCAATGGATCTGTGCGTCTTTGATTGTAAAATGAATTTGTGTGTGTTTGTCTTGCAGGACGAGCAGGAGCTGGAGCAGATCTCGGAGCAGGACAGGCAGAAGCGAGCTCTGGTTGGGGACATGAGACAGAAGGTGGCTGAAGCCAAGAGCTCTCTTTCCACCAACCGCAGCCGCAACAAAGTGCTGGACGCCCTCATGCAGCAGAAGCGCTCAGGAAAGATCCCTGGCATCCTGGGACGGCTGGTACGTCCACACGCGTTCACCTCAGCCAGCTAATGGTTTTATGCTGCTAAACATGTTTGTGTTCCTGCCGGCGTCTCAACAGGGTGATCTGGGAGCTATTGATGAAAAGTATGATGTCGCCATCTCCTCCAGCTGTGGCTCCCTGGATAACATTTTGGTGGACACCATTGAGACAGCGCAGAAGTGCGTCACTTTTCTGAAGGCCCAGAACATTGGTGTGGCTACTTTCATTGGTCTGGACAAGGTGAGAGAATTGACATGTGGCTCAGTGTTGTTGCTTTTAAACCTCATGACTAAAGTGTGCAGAAGCCTCTTGTGGTCCATGTGAAGTCTTCTCCTGTGTGTCCAGTAGTGATTATGTTTGGTGTTATTCAGATGAAAGTGTGGCAGCAGAGCATGGGCTCCATCTCCACCCCAGAGAACATCCCTCGTCTGTTTGACATGGTGCGGGTGAAGGACGAGAGCGTGCGCCCGGCGTTCTACTTTGCCCTCAGGGACACGCTGGTGGCCAAAGACCTGGAGCAGGCCACACGAGTGGCTTTCCAGAAGGACAAGCGCTGGAGGGTGGTCACACTGCAGGGGCAGATCATCGAGCAGGCTGGTGAGTTTCCTCCCCAGCTTAGGGATTCACGGAGACACAGATTTTTCCCTTCCTTCATCATATTTATAACTCTGTGTGTGTGGAACTGATGATCACCGTTTTGCGTTGAGCACAGTTCACTTATAGCAATCGCAACTTTATTTATCTAGCACAATTAAAACACAAGTTGACCAGTGTGCTTTAAAATGCCACACAGAAAAAGGAGCAGCGTCTCTAATACGTTTAAGCAAACTTCCAAAGTTTAGGAGCTGCGCAATCTCCTTTTTGACTTGTGTCCAAGGAATTTTCAATAAGTTCTAGGGATGCGCCAATCTGAGATCGGGTATCGGTCAGAGGGGATCAAATCTGATATTGTGCGTGTGCCATTCTGTGTTGTTAAGGCCCACAAAAACATTAAAAAGCTCCTTAAAGTTCTCGTGCAGTATATTCCAAGTGTTCTGAAGCCATTCCATAGTTTAATGTGAGGTACAGATGGATATTTAAGTCGTATGTTTTTTACTTTAACAGTAACAGCACACAGTATTGGATTTGGATGGGATAAGTGCGTCAGTAGTACAACAATAATAATATATTTCTATGATGGTTAACGTTAAGCATGTATGGCTGGATGAGTTCTCTCACTTTCACTGTGGTGTGATGGTCCTCAGGCACCATGACCGGAGGAGGAGGACGTGTGATGAAGGGCAGGATGGGCTCCTCTGTCTGCGCAGATGTCACTCAGGAGCAGGTCAGAAACTACCTCACCTAAACATTTAAAAACGGTCTTCTGCTCTTCAAAATTTCTTCTATGGAGCACAGGAGGTGATGTATCCACACATTACTTGATGTCTTGTTAATAATGTGCAATGATCAAATTCAAAGACAACATGTCACAAATATAAATCCTTTTTTTATCTGTGGAATTTGGGATTATATTTGGAAATTGGAATAATAAATTATTTTAAAGTAATCACATGTACACACAATATTTTTTTTTTTACTGTTTTCTAAGGGTTTCTTCATTTTAGACTATTGACCAGTCATTACAAAACCTCCATTTTAACGTCTGGTTAGTCATAGCACACGGACCTCATGTAAATGCTTGACATTGCAAACCAAAAAAAGTTATTTATATTAAATGATTGAATGTGATTCACTTGAGGTTGTAAGTTTATATAAGCACACATTATACAATGCAATATTAATCAAGAAAAAAAAATGATGTTTTATGATTATTTGTTTGAATAAATGATATAAAAACTGCCTCATTTGAAATATTCATGCACAACTTTAATATTTAAGTATCAATTGGTTATTAAATATACTTTATTTTTTGTTTCAGTTTGACAAAAGAAAACTTTAGCTTGTGACACACTGAAATTTAATGTCCTGTGATTGTGTGCAGCTGGATAAAATGGAGAGTGCTTTGAACAAGGAGGTGACGCAGCTGCAGGCCTGGCAGCAGAGGAAACCGCAGCTGGAGGAGAAGGTGCACAAAGCCAGGCTTGAGCTGCGAGACATGAAGAATACGCTGGAGAAATACACAGCCACCATCCAGGTCAGTCAGCCCTCGAGCCCTACGGCACATCAACGTGAGCGCTGCCCTCTGCTGACCAGTCATGTGCCTTACAGAGCCTGACCGAGCAGGAGCTCCATCTCAAGACTCAGATCAAGGATCTGGAGGCCAACGTCATCTCTGCCGCTCCTGATAAAGCCAAGCAGAAGCAGATGGAGAAGAGCCTGGACGTCTTCAGGAAAGGTGCGTTCGGCATTTTTGTTGCTGCTGTTTTTTGGACAGTTTATCCAAAACTGAAAATTGTCATCAGTCATGTTTGACTTTGTTCTGTGGAAACATTTTGTTGAACACCGTTGTGATCACTAGATGTAATGTTTGTTTTCTGCTGAAGACTTCGAGGCAGCGTCCACTAAAGCAGGGAAGGTGGAGGCTGAGGTGAAGAGGCTGCACACGCTCATCGTGGACATCAACAGTCATAAGCTGAAGGCCCAGCAGGACAAACTGGACCAGATCAACACACAGCTGGATGACATTTCCTCAGCCGTCACCAAAGCCCAGGTGGCCATCAAGACTGCCGGACGGTCAGTGACCACACAATGGGGTTTTATCAGTAAACTATAAAAATTAGGGCTGGTATTGACACATTTCACGATTCAACATTGTTTTGGGGTGTATATCAGGTTGAGTACATGGCAAATTTTCTCAACTATTGCTGTAAACTAATTAGTTCTAGAGATTGGCCGCTCTGGAACTAACGCTGCCATTACACTGTACAAGAGCGGTCTCTAGAGAGGAAGTAACTCTGTATCAGTGGACTCATTCTGATGTAAAATTATGTACACTACAAAAGCCGTTTTGTTGACTAGATGCTGCTTTAAAAAGGATCGTGTGACGTTAAATTAGTCATCAAAGGGTGTAAGCGAAGGCTCTTCGTGGACATCCGCGTGCATCTCATTTTTTTGTGACTGTGTGGAAAGTAGTGGGCTAAAAGCATCAACTGCGCACGCACTGGAAAAACAACTGTCACTACGAGCACCTCTACAATGTGCAATAATCCATGTTTGTTTACTTTTTTATTTGTTCAAGCTGATTGACTGCACATGTGGAAGACGTCCGGACCCCGGCATGCTCTTTCAGTTGTATTCGTGACGTACCCAGCTGTCCGTTTACACGTCTGAACTGGAATATAACCGAGGCTTTAGAGAAAAGCAGTGCGTTTGCCGACAATGCTGAGAGAACATTAGAAAGCGTTAAGAACAATGTGACGCAAATCCGAAACAAATGTTTAAATGTCATGATTGACGTTCATTCGTTAGAAGTTGCATCTCTGCAGTAGTGGACGCACCTATATGCATGTGTCATACGGATTGCATAATCGGAGAATGTTTTTAATTTGAATTGTCTTGTTTAAAAGTAGACATTTCGAGCTTTCTATAGTTATAGGCAGGTCTGAGGCAAGTCTACTCTACATTTCAGTTTATTTTTGGGACACGTTCCAGCACCGGAAAGCCCGTCCTGTTTGGTTTCATTATTTTATAAAAGCACAACGGTGCGAAGTGATGGGTTTCTGTAAGAAATGCGGCAGTTCAAACGACGGACAAAACACGCGTGTCTGAAATTCACTGGTCAAAAATCTCGTAATTCTATTTGAGAGATTTTTGGTAAAATGATAATAATATAAAACTCTTCATGTAAATCTGTTCATCCTGTGGGATGAGCTCGACTGAGCAAACGGGAACGGAGTTCCAGCTGATCCATTTCTGAAGTGCATTTTGTCCTCTGATGCCGCAGTAATCTGAAGAAGTCAGAGGAGAGCGTGTCTAAGCTGGAGAAGGAGATCGGTGAGAACGAGAAGCTGATTGAGGAGCTAACGGAGCAGCTGAAGAAGCTGGAGGAGCAGGCCGGAGAGATCATGCAGACGTACCAGCAGGCTGAGGTACTTCCTGTTCCCATCCTCTGCCGCAGACTCTGAACACATCAAGGGCTGGGATGACTCTCATTTCTGAACGTGTGTTTGTGTAGGAAACTCTGCCGGAGGTTCAGGAACAGCATCGTGGTGTCCTCCAGGAGATCAAGGCCCTGCAGGAGCAGGAGCACGCGCTGCAGAAAGAGTCTCTCAGTGTGCGGCTGAAGGTGGAGCACATCGACGCGGCCATCGCTGAGTGCCACACCAAGATCAAACACTGGGAGAAAGAGGTACTGAGCCCAACAATATCTGCAGCTCCAAATATAGCACACATTCACCACATGTTCCCAGTGCTGTTACTGCTGATTCAAGATCCACCGACTGATCGTTTTTAAATATTGTTGTTATTGATAACAATTATTTGCATGTTTGTGCACGATAACGGATATATAGACCTGACATTTGTTTCAGTTTTGATTTTGAAAATTATAACGGAACTGAACAAACTGTATTATTTAGACTTCTTAAATACTATATTTTTTGCAATTTCACTCTCTCCTCACAAACAAAACAAAACGCACTTCTACATCAATAAATAGTCTTAAAAGAGTGCAATAAAAAAAAAAAAAAAAAGTCACTGTCACTAAAGTGTCCTTTTTAAAGCAAATCTTTGATCAGGTAAACAAACAGCTAATGAATCTAGCATGTAAAAATAATTCTAACAAACTAAAAAAGCATAAATTCTAAACTACCTGAATAATAATAAACATTTAGTGGAAATGTTGCATCTTTTTACTTTTAATGGCATATAATCAACAGGCAAAATAAACTTATCAAGTCTAATGTTTTCAAATGGAGAACATATATATATATTTATGGGGAGTTAATACACTCCAGTCAATTATTTAAGCATTCGTTTTAAAAGGTTTGTTGTTTGATAGACTAAAGCGTGAAAAGAAAAGTCAGTAAACGCATCCATCTCATCTGGCATGTTAGCAGAGTTTAACAAGACAATAATGTTCATTAGTTAACAGCATTAGTAACATGAACTAATAATGAACTGCACTTACACAGCATTTATTAATCTTTGTTAATGTTAATTTCAATATTTTACATTTAATACATTAAAATCTTGTTAACATTAATGCACTGTGAACTAACATGTACAAACAATGAACTTTATTTTCATTAGCGAAGATTATTAAATATTGTTAATTTTATCTCATGTTAGTTAATACATTACAATAAGGTTTATTAAAGTGTTCACAGAATTATTAATATTTTGTTGTTTTCTAGATTATGAAATATCTCTTTTATCTGTGCGTTTACAAAGCGTCTCTCGTCGAGATAATTTTCACAGTTAATTATTTAGATGTTTATTAGCTCAATAAATGTCATATAGTATAAGTTGGTTTATATCATTTGAGGAGTTTTAAACGAGTGGATCTTGTTAAAAGCGTACGGTGGCCATGCCGGATCATTCCCGAGCATCAACCCGATGAGTGAACGGCACTATGAACGAAACTTCACGAGAGTAATGATGCTCATAGATGACAGAGAGAGAATTAAGTTCAGCACTTTATTTCCAACATGCATTAATTCATGTGAAGTTAAGTCTTTACTGGGACATGACTTGACGGATCATGTGACTCCATGAGTTTGTGTCTAGTTTTTTAGCGCGGTTTAAACTACATGAGCATAAGGACCACAAGATGGTGCCATATATCAGTGAATCTGATATCCCAAAACCGATACCCGATTATGGGAAAAAAGCGGTGTATCGGTCGATCTCGACTGGTGATTAAATCACAATTAATCAGTTTCCACTGCTGATCATTTAAATCAGAGTTGCATTGTCCAGTGTAGATGGGATTATATTGATTTTGGAGAGAAAACCGAAAGCATGAAGCTTTTCCACAAAACAAGTGTTTTAGTCGTGCTAATCCACATGATGACTCATAATCACAATATCGACGGACATTGATGACTATTATTTTTGTAGCTGGAATGATGTGGATATTCACCAGTGATTGGTAACTCATGGCCTATACCGATATCTGTCGTTTTAGTTAGCAATACATTGTGCTTTATCAAAGAGAATGTCCGCATCTGGTACCCACAAACAAAACTATGGGTGCTGCAGAAGGGGAACAAAATATCAAAAATGGTAGTTGCAGAACAAGAAACTCCTCATTTCTACTTGGTTGTGGTTGTTTACCCAGTCTGCTGCACCAGTTCCCCTTCTTTTACCACGTTTATTATTTTAATAAAAGCGCCCTGGCCTTCTGTCTCACCCTCACGTTCATGTCCGTCTCAGGCCGGCAGGTTGACGCTACACCCGATCGATGGCGCGCCGTCAGAAGAGCTGCCCGCACTGAACCCAGAGCAGCTGGAAGAGCTCGGCAACCCAGACGTCATCAAGAATGAGATCGCTCTGCTGGAGGACCGCTGTTCCAACATGAAGCCCAACCTGGGATCCATCGCAGAGTTTAAGAAAAAGGTACGTGCTCCTGCTCTCGGGTCATGTGATTATTTATTTTTTGCTCACTCAAGTGCAATGATTTGGTCAGTTAAAACACCTAAGTGACTTAATAAAAGCTTCCACCCAAAGATTGAAAATAAATATATATATATAATGTGTGTGTGTAGGAGGAATTGTACCTGCAGAGAGTGGCGGAGCTTGATGACATCACCACACAGAGAGACGCCTTCAAAAGAGGCTGTGAGGACCTACGCAAGCAGAGACTGCATGAGTTCATGGCTGGATTCAACATCATCACTAATAAACTGAAGGAGAACTATCAGATGCTCACGCTAGGAGGAGACGCTGAGCTCGAGCTGGTGGACAGTCTGGATCCCTTCTCTGAGGGCATCATGTTCAGGTGTGCGTCTTCAAAACCTGTTCAGATTTTAAAAGCTGTGGTGTGTTCCAGCCGTATCGGATGACTGATGTGAAGGCACTTTCCACAAAGATGGTGTCTCGTGCTTTTTGAATCCGTTCAAGCACAAGCGTCGTAGTTTTTGTTGTCAGAACTATTGGGTCGGTTACTACTATGGTCCAGATCTTCTCAACTACATCCAACAATCAAAAGCATACAGCAGTAACTACAAAGCAATATATGGTCCCACTCTAGCTGGGTGGCATCTTGACCAACCTTGTTTTTGTCCTGTGTGCTCCTAGTGTGCGTCCTCCTAAGAAGAGCTGGAAGAAGATCTATAACCTGTCTGGAGGAGAGAAGACGCTCAGCTCTCTGGCGCTGGTGTTTGCGCTACATCACTTCAAGCCCACGCCGCTTTACTTCATGGATGAGATCGATGCTGCCCTCGACTTCAAGAACGTCTCCATCGTGGCCTGCTACATTTATGTACGTTCACTTTACCCGCTTTATTTTATACCACTCCCAACACAAACACGCGGAGGTAGCTCGGTGAGTAACCACTCGCTTCTAACGCACCAAAGCCCAGGTTCAGTCCCCACCGAGAGCAACCTCTCAATTCTAAGTCACTTCGGATAAAAGCATCTGCCAAATGATTAAATGTAAATGTACATGACGGGACGACAAGTTTGTTCAGTGAACATGAAACTGCTGCTCAACGTATTTGATACAGCTTTATTCTTATACAGCTACCTGATGGGAGATTTTGGAGCAATGAGATTTGACAGTGGATGGGCGATATACCAGTTTAAAATATACACTATATTCCAACTCTTCTGAAGCCGTTCGATAGCTTTGTGTGAGGAACAGACAGATTTTTAAGCTTGAGGAGAGTCACAAACTTGCAATACATGATAGTCACTCCACTCTGTCCCTGACTTCATGCATTTAAAAAGTTTAACACTTTAGTTTAGGGTTCAATTCTCACTATAAACTGGTCATTATTAGCATGCATATTACGAAGATATTGGCTGATTATTAGTACTTTATAAAGCAGATATTAATGTCTTATTCTGTATGATCATATTCTACATCCCAACACCTAAACTTAACTACCCTGTTTATTGAGGCAAAAATCGTAGTTAATTCAAGTTGACAATACTTTTAAAAAATGTAGAATATTTTTAAATGTAAATTGTTTCCAAAAATTTAACAGCAGTGCATGACTATCCAGTCAAATAAATAAACTCAGGCATTTTGTATTATCAAGACCAACAAATTGAAATGACTAAGCAACCAATGCAGGAGTAACACAACGTTACTGTTCTTTGAATGTGGGCTGCTGCGGTTAATTTCAGATGGTGACAGTTAGTGTTTTCAATAGCAAAAATTCAGTTTGGCCTGTTAAATACCAAATAAATGTATGTATACTTTGTTGCTTGATTTAAAAAATTAAAAAATCGGAATCGGCCATGATCGTGCATTACTAATTTGAGTAGAATACAAGCTTAAATGTTTCGGCCTTTGACTAAACTTGAGCGAGTTTTTGTACACGAATGCCCGCAAGAGGATTAAATAATATACGGTTTCTGCATTTGTCATGTTTTCGATGTTAACTTGCGATTGTGGGAAATTGCACATTATTTACAGTCGCTTCTCACCATTAAAATGTCCAAAATCAACAATTTAATACGTCGATCATGAGTTTTTTTGTGTTGTAAGTTCAGATGTAGCTTTCACGTGACGTTTTCACTTAGAACTTCATGAAATATGCATAGATTGCAGAAAATGACACGCACAGTGGATGCTCCCAATTGAAATGAGCCCAAAATCCCCATAATCCAATGCGTCGATCACGAGGTATTCCTCATGGAGGAACGATTGGAACGATCGAGGGCTAAACAAAAAGGCTACGTTGGTTCCAAACGCTTTGGATTATCGCCAAAAGTAGAGGAACTTCAGCAAAAGAGAATGGTCCTCCTAACCTACTTCCTTCCTGAGTTATTGCATGTCAAATACGAAAGAGATGTAAAATTATAATTTTTTGTCTCTAAAAAATCTAATGATAGCCACCTTTTGACTCTTTGCTTTAGTTTTGTGTATGTAACTTAAAAAAACAACTCTGAAAATGCTTTCAGGGCTTAAAGGGTTCATGCAACAGGATCACTGCTTGTTAAACCCTTTGTTCAGGAAGTTAAATTACCATCACTTACACAGGAAATAAAAACCAAAACGATTTTGCCCTCCAATTCTAATGGTCAACTCTCCCACATTATTTCAGGAACAAACCAAGAATGCTCAGTTCATCATCATCTCCCTGAGGAACAACATGTTTGAAATGGCCGACCGTCTCATTGGCATCTATAAGACACACAACACCACCAAGAATGTGGCCATCAACCCCAAAACCATCGTCCTCCGAGAGATCGAGACGGCATGAGTGTTGTCCAGTGCATATATCACTCGCTCTTTCTGATGGTTTGTTTCCACATCACTGTTCATCACTTTCCCAAACCTTTTACATGTCCTGTCATCTTTATTCTGTCCTTTCAATTTTTTTTTTTTAAATAAAATGATTTTTTACCACAGTATAATAGGTGTAACATGCAATATTATTAAGTTTTCACTGCACTGCAGTTTTAAATGAGGTTTTATTAACAAAGTTCGGGAGGAACACCTTCAAATGATCTGACAAATCATCACATCACAGTCATTCATCAGCAATCAACACGTCTGCCCAATCAGCATGAGCGGAGATCTGTTATGTTTTTGGACAGTTTCAGCATCCCTCCTCCACCCCGTCTCCTCACACTCACCTGGATACTTCCTAAACCAGAATACGGCGGGAGTACTCTGGACTCGGACCAAACACCCTCTCCTCCGACGGCACGCCAAATATGCATACTGATTATACATACTGATGCATACAAATTTGGTGCGACACTTTCACATCTAAACTACACTTGATATTTTTTGGTTTTAGAGTTCGAGTTGAGTTTGCTGACACTCCTGCGTTAAATAACCAGAAGAACGCCTCAGTGCTGATGAGTTTTATTCATCTTCAGCTCTGAAACTGTTGGACAAAATCAGGTATTGATCTGAACGACCAAAAGGGTTAAAGTTATTCGGATTTCACTAGGTGCAAATAGTAAAGTGCTTTTAGTAATAATAATTAGTAGCTAAAAAAGATTGAATGGAAAAATAAGGAATGTACAAACGGTTCATAAAATTGATGAAATGTCTTGAGACTGATTCGGGCGTCTCATGTTCTCAAGTAGTCGGTGTGGTCAAGGACAATGTCTAAACCCGGCTGTGGGAAGAAGGCATCATGGGTAATGTAGTTTTTGTCCTGCAGGTATAGATCAGTGTCACAGCAGACTGGGCTGAAGTACATTCGTCTGAACAGCTGATGTTAAAGGGTCATGAGCGACGATTGCTCTGATCTTCTGACACATAAAGTCATTGTACTATTAAAAAAACATGCTAAGATCAACTGCCAGAACAACTCCTTTTGTACTTCCTCCATATTGAGATGTGACGCACGTTGTGCTCGGTATCTTCAAACTTCGGTCTGACGACAGTTTACTCATTAGTTCAGCAGATGGAGAGGAGACGGTCTTTTGTGGCTATTTGACCACATGAGCGTCTACATTGCGAAAGTCGTAAGTGGATGAGCTCCATGTTTTACACCCCGTTCACGTCCACTTGTGATCCGATTGAGCAAAACGCATCATCATACCAGGTGTAAACAGCCTGAGGTGTCGGAAGATCGTTAGTGGATGAGGAAACTATGACGTCAACGCAAACGGATGTTCTGATCAGTGACGCTGATGGATTAGGATGGTGCACTGCACAGCCTTCCAAAACTCCCGGACTGTGTTTTAACAATGACTAACATGTCTAAAGGAACCGGGGAGAAAATGCGCCAGCTTCAAAACAGTCGGTGGATCGTGTTCACGCTGTGACCGCTTTAAATGATGAGCGCTCTGATCAAACGTCATGCTGGATTTGAGTATTATGGGCCTCATTCTTGAAATGAGCTGGACAAATGTGTGTAAATGGTTTGTAAAGTCAAACCAGTCCAACCTAGAAATTCAGGTTTTTCATGAAGGCCAAATGTTTGCAACCTCGTTTAGCATTTAACACCAGCATAATGTTTTGAGAAGGCTGAGCAGATGCTGGTAGATGTTTTCTCCTAAAGTAGAAACAAAACCGTTCACTTTCATGATGCTGTTGTGGAGCAGACAGAAGACGAACGTCCCGATGTCGTGGAGGGCTTTAGTGAGCTCAGCTGAAATGTTTTCTACTACGCAGTGGAGAGCAGAAAAGGCACTGGCGCTGCCGCCCACTGAATGCAAACACAGGGCTGCGAGCGCCAGGACGAGCAGCAGCGTCACGACGACGGCGGAAGATGAGCGAGGACGCCGGGACGGAGCTGGATCCGCGGCCTGAGCGGACCCGCGTGCGTGACACGAGATTTCCGGGAGAGGACCGTCCCTCAGACCTCCGATGGTCACGCCAGACCAGTGTTCCTCGAAGAACGGCTCCGCCCGCGGTGTCACGTGAAGGGCGGGAATCTCGGGGAGCGCCGTCCGGGTCAAGGCGTCGACGCGCTCCCTCAGCTGATGCACCTTCTCCAGGTACACCAGAGGACACTCCTCGCTCTCGATGCTGGAGCTGAGCGAGATCAGATCGCGGTGTTCCTCCTGCATGTCCTTCACCTGCTCGATGAGCGGGTCATAAGCGCTGGCTAACAGCACGCTCGCGCGGTCCAGAGCCTGCATGAACTGCTCCTTCTTCTGCAGCAAGATGAGGTCAAGGCCCTGAAAGTACCGAGACGCGACCTCGCGGTCGTTCTGAACCAAACCCTCGCTCCGGACCTTCTCCCGCTCCAGGCGTTCGCCCAGGCTGCAGATGTCCTCCCAACGCTTGCCTCTCAAGCTCTCCATCAGACAGGCCTGGCCGGTGCGCTCCTTCACGTAGGCCGTCTGGAGGTCGTCGATGGCGTGGCCTTGGTGCTGGCCGACGGTGAGACAAAAGCCGCATATGAGCTTGCGGTCCTGAACGCAGTAGACGTTCAGAGGCTGTCGAGGGTGTTCGGGGCAGGCGGGCGAACGGGGCCGGCCGTCCCGTTGGTACTTCTCCACAATGGCGCGCAGGCACACGTTGATGGGGAGCGCGTCCACGCCGTTTGTGGGCAGCTCCACCACGCTGCGGCAGTTGGGGCACTTGAGCGGCAGGCGGAGCGGACGCCAGATGGAGAAGTTCACGGAGACCTGAAGCACGTTTTCCAGACAGCTCTTGCAGAAGGTGTGGGAGCAGGGCAACACCCTCGGGTCTGTGAAGAGACCGTAACACACCGAACACGTCAGATCCTCCTCCAGATTATCCATGACCGACGTTCCCTCTTTCCTGCAAAGGGATTGAATCGTCATTAACGGTTCCTGTGTTCTTCACATTCATGTTCTATTGGGTCTTTTTACCATGTTTTGGGGCCATTTAAGTGCTTTTCATCCAGCTTATATTTATTTAAACAAAACATAATAAACAAAACTTTATTGTTAACACTGATCATCTGCCTTTTCATTCCTGTTCTTTGAGAGTTGTGTCCACAATGTCATTAAACTAGTGTCAAAATCTACAGACAAAAATATCCATAATTGAAGAGCTATGAATTTAAATGTGTGTTGTATATATATTTTGGTATATTATAATATTACTGTTGACGTCAGTGAGTTGCTTCATGTTTATAAACTTCAACAGCGGTGGAAAGTGTTTGTTTTATAGTAGTCAAGACTTTAAAAGCCACCGTGCTCATTTGTACCTCGTTTAATACAAGCGAGTTAAAGTATCAGAAATTTAACACGAGTACGTAATAGATTAAGTGACGTATGGATGTTGAAAATAAGGTGACAAATTTGAGACGCAAACTAGACGTTCTTCAGCAAGTTACAAAAGACACGAACACAGATTTGGACTCGAAACTGAGAAACATGTTTATGCCGATTAAAACAGAAATAAGCGCTAACTGACCGTCACAAACAGCGCGAGTCCAGCGAAATGAAAACAGGCCACGCGCGTGCGCGTACTCACCACTTTCCACCAATCGCATCTCTTGTTTCAAGAAGTCTTGCATGTTGCGTCTTGAGACGAGAAATGTGATTGGTGGAAAGTTGATGTTGAAACCCGCAGTCCGTTTTAACAGTTAAACATGAATCGGTGAAATTTAATAAGTCATCGCTGCTCTTCAGAACTAACAGAAACGCTCTCGGGTCCAGACGCAACATGCTTCTTTAGGAGCTCTGGTAGATTCAAGAGTTGAAGTGATTATACAAAAGAAATTAAAGCTACTTTAATGGCGGCATGATTTTCCAGTGAAGGCTCGAAGGATTTAGCGTTATTTTATTTCACACAAAAATGCAACGGTCATAAATTACCCGTTCATCTTCAGAACACAAATGAAGGTATTTTTGATGAGATCCGAGAGGTTTTTTAATCCTCCATTGAAAGCAATGAAATTACCACATTCAAGGTCCAGAAAAGTAGTAAAGGCATCGTTAAAATAATGTGAGGTGACGAGAACACTTTTGATAACATTAAGGTCACGAGGGCGAGGAATAATGACAGAACTTTTCACTTTTTGTTGAACGAACACTTTAATGTTGACTATAAAGAGCCGAGGCAGAGTTACTTGCTAATTTAATAGCTACTTCAATTTCAACACTAATATAAATCAGTTACTTTACATTGTTAATGAGCTACAAGTTGTGTACATGTACGGACATCAGCTCAGCCTGTTAACTGAAAATAACTTCATATCAACAAATGATTTTTTTTATATATATATATATATGAACATGTAAAATTGGTTTACACCCTTTAAACCTGCAAGTAAATTTCCCAAGTGATGTTAAAACACAATTTAACCATAAAAAGGACCAAGATTTATTCTCCTTAAGTTCCAGCACTTAAAAATGTCTATTCTCCGCCCTTTTAAACATACAGCGGCGACTCTGCTGTGGCCTCACGGGATAGCAGTGTCCACTGGATACTCACGCCACCATCTTTGTGGAAACAGATCCTCCGGGAACCACCTTCAAAAACTACATGGCTGAATTCAGAACCTCAACATACTCTATTTTAAGGCCGTTCCCAATTCATCCGAGAAAAATTCAGTATGTGGAAGTATAATCGCTGCAGAATTCCCATCAGCACGTTGAGAAGCTGTTGAAGTTTCCCTGCACCGTGTTTTACTAGAAGTGATGAATTTAAAAAAAACAACTTTAAATTATGAAAAATGTTCTTAAAAGTTAAAAAATCTGTATATATATATATATTTGCAATCCAGAAACTAAAGTTTGAAATGACTTTGAAAAACCTCGAACTTAAGATTTATAAATCAACATTTTATTGATTTTATTTCCTTAACATGTTCTAGCATATATTTGAACACAATTAGCACGTTTAATCGAGTCGCGAACATGTTTTAACGTGATTTAGCACGTAGCAGGCGTGTTTCCAGCGTACATTAACATCGCCAGCATATTTCAGACATGATTTCACGTGTTTCTACCACGAACTCATGATTTAACACATCGCCCACATGACTCTGAAGGTGAGGATGTAGGGTAAACGCTGAACAAGAGCTCGTGTTTGAAGGTTTTGAGCCCCTCACTGACAAGTCTACAGGATTTTTCCTAGTTCTGATCATCCGGTTTATGAAAACCATTAGTCCGATCAGTTAGAAAAGACACCGCTGGACCGACCGCATTCATTAGAGTTCAGCAGCGTCTTCAATAACAGATCGAGACGAGGAAACATGATGAACGTATAAGAATGGCTGCATTAACCTCCACTGATCCTAATAAAACAGCATTAACTGAATTGGTTTAATTTTGCTTTTTCTCAATTCAGAATCTACTCATCTGAGGAGTGAGTGAAGGGACCAGAGAGCCTCGATCTGAGAGTAAAAGAGGGACAAATGAAGAGACTGAGCTTTCATAGGGTAAGACAACAGAGTAATCCAGGAACAAAACCCTAATCCATATTTATATAGTTGGATCAGCAGTTCGATTAGTTAGAACTCACAAAAACCTTTAGATTTACACGAGTATAACAAACGGTGAGTTTAAATAGCACTTAAAAAGGCCAAAAGTCGTAATGACGGTGTGGGTGAGATTAATCTTCAGTGTTATACTTTAGAAGAAGATGCTCAAACACCTAGAAAACACTTTGATTTTTGGATGGCGTGAGGTTCAAGAAAAAACAAAAAAAAAAAGTTGCATTTCCTGGGATGAGAGGTTAGTTCTGGACTCGTGGACAGCAGGGAGACACATTTGAATATTTATTAGAGTAGGTACAGAGCCTGAAGTCTATGTCCAACAGGATAGGTACACCATCTATTTTTGTCTTCTTTTGAAACTACATATTTGCAAACAAGGAATGGCGCTGGGGAGGGAAGGGGTGTGAAGAAAACAATATAGCCATCAAGAGGTTCTGCGAAACAAAGACAGCTCTACAGTCAACTAAAACTCAGAAACAGGATGAAGAACAGCGTTCGGCGCTCGCGCCGTAATATTGCTCGACGACACGAACGCCTATCTACAGATGAAGATGGGCTCCAGCTGGAATAACGGCCCATCTTTGCGAACGCCTCCAACGCTGCAATGTGCAAAACGGTGTAGAATTGCTCGTCCGTCAGGAACGGTGAGGGGCTTAAATGAGCGGGAAAAAAAGAAAAAAGAAAAAAATGGCCACAGAAACATTACAGTAGGTACTTTTTAAAAGAAAAAGAGTTTACTTACGAAACTAAAACCCACTAAAATGAACTATGCTGCAGTTTAGCACATGCAAAGGATATGTCAAACCTCTCACGCGTGATCACGTGACGCCTCGAAGCAATCGGGGCCCGAGAACAGAAAAAGGGCGAGTCGTAAATGTACCTCAGCACAAACTCGGGCTCCTGTACAACAGTGCACAATGTGTATTACATGTATTTACACCAGCACTGGAAAACTAAAAGACGAAACGGGGGGGGATGGGGGGAAGACGAAACGGGGGGGGATGGGGGGGAGACGAGCGAGGGGGGGAAAATAAAACACACTGGGACAAAACGCACATCCCCGACAGACTCCGCTCCGACAGCCACAGCTCAGTCCAGTGTCATCAACACCAAATAATAATTAAAAAGGAAAAGGGGAAATTAAAGTCATGACATTGTCTTCTTTAGATCACTGATGCCGAGTCATTCCGTTCAAGGTGATTTTTTTTCTTTTTAACGCCATTTATCCTCCTCCTTCCGGGCTATTCCACAATTAGCCGGTCGATTTTTCGATGTCCACTCGCTTACATTCAGTCAGTCAGTCAAGCACACACACCGTCACGTCCATTCACTTGCGCACATGCAGCACAAAGACGCGCCGTTGGACTGCGGGACGCCGCTAGCGTGCGGGGAGAGGGCTCTGGTCTGCTGGGTCCGTTCTCCAGCACGTCAGATGAACCCCTCAGCTCAGGGGCCATTCACTCTCGCTCTCACACACACGCGCACACACACACGCACGCACACACACACACACGCGCCTCAGGTGACCTCAGAAGTGTGCTCGTGTCTTTTTGTTGTTGGCGAGGTCCTCCTTTATCGTCCTTACCTCAGATTACTAATGTGAGACGTCTTCGTTAATCCCATTGGTCGGGTTTGGTTTTGTTGAAAAGACACGTCAGGCAGTTTTAGTGAAGTTTGCTCCGAGCGCGTTCGGTTTAGATGGTCGTGTTTTGAAACGCAGTAGTCACCCACTCACTCTCACTCGCATCCACTCAAAGCCATCATCTCAAACGCCGTCCGGACGCTTCCTTCAGAAGGAACTCCACTCAATTTCTCTTGGATTAGATGCAGCTGGATCCCATCAGCCAAGCACAACGGATCTAATATTTATCACACTCTCTCGCGCTCTCTCTCGCTCTCTCTCTCTCTAATTATTTTTAATGTTGAACAGAGTGCTGCATCACAAACAAAACTCCAGATTTCCCGTCGCGTCTAGAACTGGAACCCTTCTGCTGGCACGTTGGTAGAAGAATTGAAGCTGTACGTTCCTCCTTGGATCGCTTCCGGAACCAAGTTGGAGTCCTCGTCAATCTGAAAGAAACGGTCGAATGAAAACACAGATCTCACTTCTTGTGAAGAGAACGCAAAAAAAAACCCTTATAAACAGTGTGTGTGCGTGTGCAGGAACTCACATCATCGGATGAGAAGAACTGATCGATTATTTCATAAGCCAGTTTGTAGATGTCCTCATTCTCATGGTTCTGCAGCTGCTCAATTTTCTCCAAACCTGAGCAAAAAAAAAAAATGAATGAGATCCTCAAAAACCCTTGACAACAAAACACTGGACTACTTCCTTTCGACAAGTCATCTGTGAACGGCAGCGCTCCTCTAACCCAGGGTCAAATTAAGCCTAATACCGTGTCCTAACCAGCCGCGACGTCGCAGACAGATAGAGACCGTCTCTAGTCACATGTCGCCATCACGGCTAGTTGAACAAAAACGCCAACAAGGATAAGACGCCTTTTATAATGTCACATCTGGTTCGGACACTGTGCGAACGATTTAATCTTTATGTATTTAGTTTGAATTTATTGCTAAAGGAAAAGGAGCGGAACGGGGCATGATCCGGAGCGTTTTATGACTTCAGTTGAGGTGAAGTAGGACAGAGCAAGAGTCCATTTATCCACATTTTCAAAAGGTTGTAGAAGCTCATGTACAGTACGGTCTGAAGAGACTCTGAAATCAGGAGTTTGTGGCAAAACCTTTGAGTATTGTTGTCTTACTGCGCATGATGATTCATACTCAAAGTGGAACTGAAATGATATTCGTTACAACATGATTAGTTAAATCATTTCAAGTGCACTACTACTCGCAGACTTCCTCTAGTGATGCATTTAAATCTCGTCTCGTGAGCCAACAGTCTCATCGAGTTCTGTCACTACCTTGGTTCCATCAGGACTTAAAGTCACACCCAATCAAACACACTTGATTAAAGTAGGCTCGTTAGCAGAGACTCGAACACCAGGCGTCCTCACCTCCACACTCCTCGATGAGGTTGGCGATGGTCTCGGCTTCATCATCGGCCATCTTGAGGATGTTGCTGAGGCCGTCCAGGACCACCTGCACCACCTGAGCATCTTTCACCGTCAGCAGGTTACAGAAGGGAGGAATCACCTGCTGCTGGATCAGGTACGCCACCTAGAGGACGAGACGAGGACACGTCAACATCAGCCCTCCTCACACCAAAGACATGCGTGTAGGGCCGAGAAGCACACCTGATCCTTTCTGCCGCTGATGGTCAGGTTACTGATGGCCCACGCCGCCTCCTTCTGAGTGCCAAAATCTCCCTGCGGGACACAACATCGAGATATATTGAGCACGGCACTGCTGTCACGGAAACATTTAAATAGTTGATCATGGGCGTATTATCGCAGTATAATCGCAAGTAGTAGTATTGACTCAATTCAGAAAGATGTCATTTAAACCAAATCACACATGTGATCTTAATTAATTAAAATAATACACTTAAATCTTTAGTTTTGAGTGAGACCGTTCACCCACCTTATCCAGCAGCAGAATAATCATGGGCACTAGATTGGCATCGATGACGGCCTGAACCTGCTGCTGGTTTCCTGCCGTGATGTTGGACAGGAACCACACGGCCTCCTGCGGGAGCAAAGCACAGAGTCAGTACGTCGGCGTCAGAGCTGACGACATCACGCGAGAGGCCGGCGGGCGGCTGGATCAGATCACAGGACGTACGTGACAGTCACGGGCCCTGCTGAGATCGAGGCGCTGGCGGCTGAGGGTGCGAATGATACCGAGGCTCTAATCATCGGCCAGACCGCCAAGAGGCCTCAGTGTGAGCGGCCGGCCTCAGATGCACTCCTGTATCAGCACTGATCTCTGACACCCACACCCGTCAGCCACACACACACACACACACACACACACACACAGCTAAACTGCACTTTAAACATTAAACCCATGTTGATCTAAACACTACATCGCTGCTTCTATTCGTCGGTCACTTATGCCAGCGCCACACCTCAGCTGTCATCATATCCATCACAACATCACATATGCCTGGACATCGTCCACATGTCTCATCACCTTGTTGATCTTCTCTTTGGGGTGCGTGAGGAGCGCTGGGAAGTGACCCAAAGCGTCACAGTTGAGCACCACCTGGGTCTGTTCATCAGTTCCCGTCACGATATTCCCCACCGCTCGCAGCGCTGCCGTCTAAAGCCATAAACAGACATTTAGTTTAGTTGTTTGGTCGTTTAGTTGGGACAACAACAAAAGAAAAAGCCCTTCCGTACCTGAACTTTGACCTCCTGGTGGCTCAGTAAGGGGACGAGGTATGGCACGATCCCAGAATCAATGACCATTTGGATCTGCTCATTGCCGGCGTCAGTGAGGTAAGACAGCGCCCAAACCGTGTCCACCAGGATCTGCACAGAGCAAAGAGTTAAACCCGTCTGACACGGAGCGGAGCGGTCAGTCACGAGACCAGCGCAGCACTTACGTTGACGTCAGTGTGGTGAATGAGCACACACAGCGCAGGAAGAATCTGTGTGAAGAAACACAAGTTTACAAATCACAGACTGATAAACGAAACACCGTCTATTTACAATGTTTTACAGCATTAAGCACTAGAAGTAACAATCAATGTCTATTGACGGCACGGGCCCAATTGTAACGCAAGCACAATCTTCAGCTGCGTTCACACTTGTCATGTTTGGTTGGATTAAAACGAACCCTGGTGCGATTGCTCAGTTAGTGCGGTTCATATGTGAACGCTGCCATCTGAACCCTGGTGCGCACCAAACAAGAGACCGCTAAAAAGATGGGTCTCGGTCCGCTTCCAAACGAACTCTGGTGCGGTTCGGTTGATATATGAACGCAACACGGACCAAAGACATGTAAACGAACCAAAAACAGGACGTGATGTCACAAGATGCGACGTTACGAGTCAGCTGATTTGACGACGCAGGAAGATCGGCGTCTCCAAAATGAGTCGAGGGCAAACGTGGAGCAACGAGGAGGTGAAGTTTCTGTTTCTGTGTTCAACGGAGGAAATCCTGCTGCTGTTTTGAACATTTGATGAGCTCTTCGTGATTCTCAGCTGGTAAAAATAAAGCATAAAATGATGGCGTTTAATCCAGAACACAGCGTTGTTTTGAATGTTCGGTAAGCGAGCTCCGTCGAGAAATATACGTCATGAAAGCCGACCAATCAGGTCGTGACCGTATCCCTACGCCTTTGATTCGGTAACTTAAGGTTCGCAGTCAAAACTGCCAGTGTGAATGCTAAGCGGACCAGGACTATATGTTTTTTGTTTTGTTTTTTGGTCCGGACCAAACAAACCAAACCAACCGAACTAAGTGTGAACGCACCCTAAAACACAGAATGCAGGTGCACTTAGGGCATGTCCGAAGCTTTTGCTAGTTTAACGATGGAAAACGATTTTAACGATTTGTTCTTGTTTACTTGATATTGGGGCAGTTTCCCAGACGGGGTTTAAATGAAGACAGGAGTAGGCCTTAACCTAAAAGAGCTTTAAAAAAAAAAAAAAAAAAAAAAGGCTTTCTGAAACAAATTAAGCACAGATTACTAAAACCTGCACTATGGAGTCCTGAATTACAATACCAGATACAAACTGTGCTAATATGAATTAGTATGAGAGAGGTTACCTATAAAACATTGAATGAACCAGGAAAAGCTTAAATGCATGGAACTGAAAAGCTAAAAAAAAAAAAAAAATAAATGTTTAAATGAAGTGAACAGCTAAACACAAATACACACATATATAAAAAAGGTGATAAACTCATCTGTGATAAACAAAAAAAGGGTTTAATTCCTGAATGAATCTGCATTAAAGCTGTTGAGTGAATGATAAAATGATAAGACTCGTTTCTGAGTGAATCGGCTATTATGAAAGAATCGGTTTAATGAATGATTCAATAGCTTAAGACGTGTGTTGAACCTGAAGCAGCGCTGCACGCACTGATCGTGTATGACGTCAAAGTGAGCGTGATTACCGCAGCGGCTCATTGTGCACTTGGCCGAGCTGCACTAGCGTTCACGATACGCGAGCAGATCTTTCGCGAGCGCTTCGGCCCGTGGCAGTCGTTAGTAGCTGGCAGTGAAATGACAGGTGAGCCCTCAAGTCTAAGATCACAGATATGACACACTCGTACCTCCTGGATGGTCTCCATGGGTGGGGGCGGGTCCTTGTGGCGGCACAGGTTGACCATGACCCAAGTGACGTTGCGGAGGAAGGTGATGGGAATGGAGGGGCTGATGAAGGACAGGAGCGGTTTAACCACACCCAGACTGATGACGTAATCTCTGCACTGAGGACCATCACCTGTAACAGCACAGCGATCATTCGCATCCATGAGCCACTTTACAGCGTTTGACATGAGAAACAGCGTCACAGTGAATGTGAACAGACCACATGACACTCAGGATGACTGTGGAGATGACCTATCATCCGAAACTGAAAAACGCTTGACACTAGGTCTTTATCAGCTCATGATAACGTGGAGTAACACTTCTGTGGAGCTCATCACTTACCGATGATGTTCCCCAAAGCCCAAACCGCCTGCTCGCACACGTTCTGATGAGGAGAATGCAGCAGCCGCAGGAACAGAGGAACCGCATCTACACACACAGACACGGATGAAGTTTGTGAGGAGCTTCATCTACAGCGAACAGGGCAGGCCAACAGCTCCGAGAGGCACACACAGTTTGAGTCTATAGATTTAATGACATTTTGAAACCTTGAGCACTTGGTTACTGACCACTTTCTTTAAAAAGCCCTGATATACTTCAAGCGGAATTGAACGAACTGATGTGACGTCATTTCAAACAAAAGCTTTGTGTGGGAGTTCCAAACGGCTTTCCAAAGCTAACTTTCTGGAAAAGTCCGCTCCGACTTGGTCTGTGGTGATCACATCATAGGTAGGTGTGTGCCGAGGCAATCTTTTCCTCTTCATTT
The DNA here is from genome assembly GCA_037194245.1 of Opsariichthys bidens. Lineage (NCBI taxonomy): Eukaryota > Metazoa > Chordata > Actinopteri > Cypriniformes > Xenocyprididae > Opsariichthys > Opsariichthys bidens. The sequence continues at coordinate 27,073,704 of CM074284.1, forward strand.
CTCCTGGGGGTATTCCAGAAAGCAGGTTATGTGACATACCCAGGTACGATTAAGAGCAAGTAAGCCGATAATCTCAACCTTCGCTTCCAAAAACGGAGGTAACTTTCAGAGAATGTAAAGCAACTTCCTCTATGAACATAACCTGCTCCGGAGCAGCTCATGATCCAGGGTCAGTTTGATTAAGAGGTTTTCAGATGAGTATCATCTCATTTATTTTTTACATTTTTTATTATTTTAATTTTAAATTTTATTATATATACATATATGTAAAAAAGATTTAAGTTTATTCAATTCTAATATGCATTTACTGTAATCTCACACATGGATCTGCTTTTTAAATTCCTATAATAAAATACATACGTGATATCTTTATTCGCTGAGAATAACAATTATATTGTTTCTTTCATGCTAAATATTAAGATTACTTAATAAAAAGATTGAAAAAATGATTACACAACCACCAAATAGGTGGCGATGTGCACTACTTCCTGTATATTGCCGGTTACTCGACAGTCAAATTGCAATCAAGAATTTTTAAAAGTCAAATAAAACTGAACCTAGGAACAGCCCTAGTTAAGCAATCTATTGTGCTATTATATATATATGCACGTGACTTCTCTAGAGTGCTGAATTGCAGAACTTGTGTAAATACACGTCGCTATGATCAGATGCTCTTCTGCTTTATTAAAATGCTTGCCGTTTTCTGTTTTTGTCGTTTATTGTTATTGAGGGGAAACAGTATATCGAGTGCATTTCAAACTTTTTTGTTCGTAAAACGAAGAACTTCACCGCGAGTATATCAGGGCCTTAAAGGAGTCCACATCGACATCACCAGCCGACTTTGAGACTAGTTAAACAATAATAATCAGGTAGGGTCGGTTTCAGTTCCTTCGACACGAGCTCAAATTAGCGTCTGAAGAAGCGAAGGGCGGCATTGCAAACTTCTGTCCAGCACAAGAGAAAAAGAAAATGCAGTGTGAACGTACTCGACTGCACCACGGCCTGCGTCTGCTCAGACGTGCCCGACGCGATGTTGGTCAGCGCCCAGGCCGCCTCAAACTGCAGAGACGGGCTACGGAACAGAGAGAAACAAATGAGCACCAGATAAACCTGCACGAGAGCGCCTCACATTCGCGTCACGGGTCTTACTTGTCATCTCTGTCCAGACAGTGCACCAGGATGGGCAGAATCCCAGACTTGATCAGGTCGTCTATGGGAGGGTTGCGGTCACTCGACAGTAGCTTCCTGCAGGACGAGGTCGACAATATCATTTCACTAGTACTAGAAGTCAGAGGAAGCTCTAACAAAACACTCAACGGCCGGCCGTTGTGTTACTCACCTGGCGGCCTGAACGGCGCTGAGCTGAATGCCCTGGTTATCGCTGGTCGCGTTCTGCAAACAACCATCACACGCCTCGTTATACGACGACAAACACGTTTGGATAATCACATGACCTGAGCCACTCACGCTCCGCACAAGCCATTTCCCCAAACCTACTATTAAAGTGAATCTCACGAAACGCCTCGAGCATTAGTCGAAGTAAATCCAGAGATTACGTGAGCCAGAGTAACCAATGATCACATGACTGTCTAACTATCACTTTGGCTTTACGATTGACAACAAATAAACAAGAATGAGACCCGTTCACACCAAGAACAACAACTATATTTGATAATGATAAACCAGCGGACCATAATGGTCTTATTATTGTAAGCTCACGCATTTCAAAGTGCGCACAACATGTTTCTGCGGTTCTTGTTATATAAGCTGTGACCAGCAGATGTCCTCGTGCTGTGTTTGATCGAATCTAACAGTGAATTTGGCTGATGAAGTCAATATAGTGGAATAAAAACACCGTCTTTTTCACTGCAGCTTCGGAGGATGAAGCTTCCTGATGATCTCATCGATAATACTTCATTTACTCCGAGACTATGACCGATTGTTTTCCACTTCCTTTAAAGTGTCCTCGAAGAGGGGCTTTGACCTGTGAAACAGTGCCGACTTTTTCTGGACTTCACTTTCCGTTTTAAATGTGTGAGCCCTTAAATTAGAGTGAATTCTGATTGGCTGATAGCGTTTTATCACTGAACAGGTGGAACAAAAATAAATTCTGAAATTGATCTATCAATATCGTTTCTCTATATCAGGAGTTCTCAAAGTCCGGACTCCGGTCCAGAGGGAATCTGATCCGGACACACCTCTATTTCATATTTCTAGAGTGCGTTTGGATGGACGAGGATGTCAGGAAAAGAAAAGTTGATAAAGAAAATTGGACCGAGCAGTATGCGTTCATTTTGGCCCAATCCAGCATGAAGCCGTTGTGTTTGAATTGTAACCTGACAATATGAGTTGTGAAGAGTGGAAACGACCTTTTCCACCGTCGGGCCGAATGGTTTTACAACGTTAAGGAACGGTTCTGGCTGCGTTTCCACTGGAGCCTGCTGAGGCACAATTACAAAACGGTTCTCGGCCCGGTTGTCCAACCGTGCTGAATCATGCTGGAGAATTGGTGAAGTGATGTTGCCCCTCAGGATTGGTCACTTTTCTGTTGCCTGGCTACCAGTTTCTCTGTAGCTGGCTGTGCTCCATTTTAACCATGTAAACACAAATTAATAAAGTGAAAAGAAATATCGGATCATCCTCCGTCGAGGTTTACATGTCATATCATCAGTAAACCACACTGGAAGATGAAACCGGTAGTCCGAGGGGTAGTCGTGGCCATGTGGTGAGGGGGGGGGCTTGTAATCTGAAGGTTTGCCGGTTCGATTCCCACGCTGGCAGGAATTGAAAGTGGGGATTGTGAATAATCAGCACTCTCTCCACCTTCAATACCATGACTAAAGTGACCTTGAGCAAGACACCTCACCCCTAATTACTCCCCTTGTAAGTCGCTTTGGATAAAAGCGTCTGCTAAATGATGAAAAATGAAATGAAACCGCCGGAATAGAAGAGTTACACACTGAGAATGTGTTTTGTTCATAAAAATGCTGACATTTCGCCACTTTTGCACTTGTTATTTAATGTATTTTGAATACAAAACTTGTTTTTAAATTGGTGTTAAATAAACCTTTTTTTCGTGCTTTTTGTAATGAATTATTTTGGATCCCTGACATCGATAAATTCAGATTTGGACCTTTGAATGTCGACTTTGAGTACCCCTGCTCTATATATCAGTACAGCTGTGGTGTGGACTTTGTTCTTTTATATTTAAAATGATTTTTAGAACAATTTCTTTATAGTTACTGTTCTTGGTGTGAGCGGGCCTTAAAGGATCAGTTCAAGTCAAAATTAAAATCTGATAATTCATTCGCCTCCATGTCATCAAGATGTTCATGTCTTTCTTTCTTCAGTGGAAAAGAAATGAAGAGGATTGTTCTCCATATAGTGGACTTAACTGGGGTTCAACGGGTCCAAATGTCAGTTTCAGTGCAGCTTCAAAGACTCTACATGATCCAGACGAGGAATAAGAGTCTGATCTAGAGAAACCATCACACATTTTATACAAAAATATAGTTTTTAACCACAAATGCTCGTCTTGCACTGCTCTGATGCTCCACACATCACGTCATCATTTTCTTTGTAAACACTGGATCGGTACTTCCTCCTACGTCACGTGATCTTTCCAACATGATGACGAGCATCACAGAGCAGCTCAAGACGAGCATTTGTGGTTAAAAACTATATTTTTGTATAAAATGTGCGATGGTTTCTCTAGATCAGACTCTTATTCCTCGTCTGGATCATGTAGATCTTTGAAGCTGCACTGAAACTGACATTTGGACCCGTTGAACCCCATTGAAGTCCACTATATGGAGAACAATCCTCTTCATTTCTTTTCCACTGAAGAAAGAAAGACATGAACATCTCGATGACATGGAGGAGAGTGAATTATTAGGAAATTTTAATTCTGAAATGAACTAATCCTTAAACAATCAGCAAATAACAAAAATAATAATTGGCCAACACGTCGTTGCATCTCTACTAAATAACGACTCTAAATATGGCCCTAAAAGTGCTTCGACATTGGTGTAAAACATTGATTTTTGTACAATGACAGAGGAAATAAGAGAGCCAGAAATGTTTCATGAGATTCACTCCCTAAAAAGATACCCCAAATCATACATTACACACATTTTTATTTGAAACATTTAAAAATGCATGGCTTACCTGCACTATTGCTTCAAGCGAAGTGTTTTGCTATTGTCAAAAGAGAAAAAGAGCAGAATTATTACGGTAATAACTCAATTCACTCGGTCAGGTGCTTCATAAACCTTAAATCCCTGACAGAGAGAGCGAGCGGAGGTTCTTACGGTTCTGAAGTCCCCGTCGGCGTCCGAGTCGTCGCAGATGTCCTCGTGCGGCACGTTCCTCCGCTTCAGCAGGTGCTCGTCCCTCTTGTTCTGCAGAAAACACACCAGAAGCCTTCTGGTCAGTCAACACATTCAAAGGAGCTCAAACACAAAGCTCATCTCTTCACAGGACCGGTCAATCCACACTGACCTTTCTGAGCTCCACCACCACTTCTGTACGCTGTCTTCTCATCGTCTGTACAGGAGAAACCAGAATCACACACAAATCAGCTCAACTCATTTTACATGACCCTGTCAGAGAGTTTACAGCTCTACACCGTTCTCAGAACGACTATATAATCCATTTTACGTTCAGAAGGAAGTTACAACACCCAATCCACAACACCGTTCGACTCATTCCGCATCGCCCGAACCCTTCAGAGCTCCTCTAAACGGGTTCAGACGGTGTTGAGATGAACGCAGGGCTCAGTTAAAGAGAGCTGACTGCCGTAAACACTCACACAACACACGACACGGTCATTCCGGCCACAGCAAACACGCTGATTATTAATAACGCGGCCGTTCGGACTCATATGAGCCGCGCGCGCGCGCGTCCGGAGGATGTTGAGCAGCAGGCCGAGCTCGCGCGAGCACTCCTCACACACGATCACGGCACGACCCGAGCACACGACCGGACACCGCGACCGATCCGAGCGTTCCTCGGCGCTCGCGTGAAACGCTGATGACGAAAACACACTTTAACGAGGAGCTGCGACGCGCGTTAGCTCGAGGCTAACGGCGAGCTAGCCGCGAGGCTAACACCTTCACGTCACAAGTTCGACCGATTCGCCCGCTCCGCTGTCGTATAAACGCTCGCATCCGAACACATTTCGCGGGCAGCGTGATACGAGCGCTCGAGAGGCGATGATTGCGCGATTATTCGTGAAGTGTCTGTAAATCTGCTCGACGTCACACGCGCTTTACCTCCAGATCGCGCCCTTTATTCTTGAAGTTCTTCAGCCGCTGCTTGTCCAGTTTCTCGCTGTCGCTCATGTTTGCCGCGGTGTGGTGATATAATCTTTAATTCTAATGTATGTGAAGTTCTCTGGAGCTGAATGTGTTCGCTCGGCTCTTGTAGACACCGGAATGTTTTATGCTAATGAGGCGCGCGGTGTATGCTGGGATTGCCGGTGGAGCGGCACCGCCTCGTGAGGAGAGTGACGCGGGACACGTTAGTTTAACATTTTTGGGAGATGATGAATCGAATTATCACTGTGTTTTGTGAAGAAACTTCTACAATCGTCAACAAGAGAATATATTTTGTAACGAAAATGTGTCTGCAACTGTTTTTAAGTAATTTATTGGCTGTATTTAATTTGCCCCTGTATTATTATTATTATTATTATTATTATATAGTCATAAGACGGTAGTGTAAAGTCTCCGGCAGGTGGCGCTCTGCGGTTGACTGAAAGGCCAACTTCACCTTCGGCAAAACTGCGAATCTTGAGACATCGCTAAGAAATGAAATGAAACGGCAGATTCGTCTTTCTCGCCCTCTGTCGTAGATTTTGCCATATAGTTATGTTATTTATCTGTACTCTCCCTTGGCATTTCATAGTCTTGTTTACTGTTTTTCATGTTTTCTGCCACCTACAAACGAAGCGAATGCTGGGAACTAGTGATGAGAGAAACGAAGCTTTTCGAAGATTCGAATCAATTGAACCAATTGTTTCAGAAAATGATTCGAAACATCACTCGCTGGTGACCCCTGCTGGTCAGAACAGTGTAAATGCAACAAAACCTCAGGCCAAAACCCCTTTCACAAACACACTGTAAATGTTTTATTGGAAGTAAAATCTATCAAATCGAATTCAATTAACTTATCATCGAATTATATTTTTGGCTCAGCTAAACAGGCCAGAAAAAGACTATTAACTACCATTACTCTCTTTAATTATACTATCATGTGTTTGCTATGTTGATATGGGTTAAGGAATTTTTGTATACAGACCGAAAGAAGCAAATTAAATAATGTCTATGAATAAAATTCATATTTTAAAACCCATATAGGTTGTCTGGGTAATCTAGTAAGTCTTACATATTAATGAACAAATATTATCTTCCATATGATGGTTCGATGTGCTTGGATTATTTTTATAAATTAAACACGTAAAAACTATACTGATTATAAGTGTCCATAATACTGTTTTATGATTATAAATGTACAAATACGTGAGAATTAACATGAACTGAGGGTAACAAGGGACATTAGAATAACGTAAGGGAATGTATAACGTTTGAATAACGTTCTACAAACCAAAATCTTTCCTGGCACAACAATAACAAACCTTAAAAAAGAACGTTCTGGGAAGCAATAATTGTTAGCTGGGTAATTCTTCCTGGAAAAATCTTGAGGACGGTGTTTGACAGAAATAGGCCTACTAAACAATTCAGTTTCACTTTCCTTTAAACTCTTCAGCAAACGGACGGTGTTCTGTTCTGTCCTGATTCATTTATGGCAGGGCAAATGACAACTCTCGTACCAAAAACACTGTGCATTTAAAACAAGCAAACATATTAAATGAAAAGGAGCTTTTGTTACAGTCTCAGGTTTTTGCATGAAATTGACCCAAATTTACAGTTTAAGCAGCAAAACAAAATCAAACTGTGCTCAAGCATTCTTCAACACTAACAGTATTTTCATGATGGCTCCAAAAAGTTTTTTCAGCCCAGTACTGAACAAGACGCTTCATTTACATTCTTCATCTTGTGTTAATATTTAATATAAACATTCATTTTGTTACTCTTCGTCTCAGAGAGACATCAACATGTACAATAACAGGGCTGGGTGGGTTACTTTTAAAATGTATTTCACTACAGATTGCAAAATAAATGCTATAAAAAGTCATTTGAAACGTATTTTGTTAGATTATCCAAGTAATCTAAATACCTTAGAATACTTTGCAATACTAATAAGTATGAAATACACAAAAAAGGGTAATTGCGAGTTATAAAGTCAGAATTATGAGATATAAACTCGCAATATTGAGAAAAGTCAGAATTATGAGATATAAACTCGCAATATTGAGAAAAGTCAGAAATATGAGATATAAACTGACAATATTGAGAAAAGTCAGAATTATGAGATATAAACTGAATATATTGAGAAAAGTCAGAATTATGAAATATAAACTCACAATATTGAGAAAAGTCAGAATTATGAGATAAAAACTCACAATATTGAGAAAAGTCAGAATTATGAGATATAAACTCGCAATATTGAGAAAAGTCAGAAATATGAGATATAAACTGACAATATTGAGAAAAGTCAGAATTATGAGATATAAACTGACAATATTGAGAAAAGTCAGAATTATGAGATATAAACTCACAATATTGAGAAAAGTCAGAATTATGAGATAAAAACCTCACAATATTGAGAAAAGTCAGAATTATGAGATAAAAACCTCACAATATTGAGAAAAGTCAGAATTATGAGATATAAACTCACAATATTGAGAAAAGTCAGAATTATGAGATATAAAATCGCAATATTGAGAAAAGTCAGAATTATGAAATATAAAATCGCAATATTGAGAAAAGTCAGAATTATGAAATATAAACTCACAATATTGAGAAAAGTCAGAATTATGAGATATAAACTCACAATATTGAGAAAAGTCAGAATTATGAGATATAAAATCGCAATATTGAGAAAAGTCAGAATTATGAAATATAAACTTACAATATTGAGAAAAGTCAGAATTATGAAATATAAACTTACAATATTGAGAAAAGTCAGAATTATGAGATATAAACTCACAATATTGAGAAAAGTCAGAATTATGAGATAAAAACTCACAATATTGAGAAAAGTCAGAATTATGAAATATAAACTCACAATATTGAGAAAAGTCAAAATTATGAGATATAAACTCACAATATTGAGAAAAGTCAGAATTATGAAATATAAACTCACAATATTGAGAAAAGTCAAAATTATGAGATATAAACTCACATTATTGAGAAAAGTCAAAATTATGAGATATAAACTCACAATATTGAGAAAAGTCAAAATTATGAGATATAAACTCACAATATTGAGAAAAGTCAGAATTATGAAATATAAACTTGCAATACTGAGAAAAGTCAGAATTATGAGATATAAACTCACAATATTGAGAAAAGTCAGAATTATGAGATATAAACTCACAATATTGAGAAAAGTCAGAATTATGAGATATAAAATCGCAATATTGAGAAAAGTCAGAATTATGAAATATAAACTCGCAATATTGAGAAAAGTCAGAATTATGAGATATAAAATCGCAATATTGAGAAAAGTCAGAATTATGAAATATAAAATCGCAATATTGAGAAAAGTCAGAATTATGAGATATAAAATCGCAATATTGAGAAAAGTCAGAATTATGAAATATAAAATCGCAATATTGAGAAAAGTCAGAATTATGAGATATAAAATCGCAATATTGAGAAAAGTCAGAATTATGAAATATAAACTTACAATATTGAGAAAAGTCAGAATTATGAGATAAAAACTCACAATATTGAGAAAAGTCAGAATTATGAAATATAAACTCGCAATATTGAGAAAAGTCAGAATTATGAAATATAAACTCACAATATTGAGAAAAGTCAGAATTATGAGATATAAACTCACAATATTGAGAAAAGTCAGAATTATGAGATAAAAACTCACAATATTGAGAAAAGTCAGAATTATGAAATATAAACTGACAATATTGAGAAAAGTCAGAATTATGAGATATAAACTGACAATATTGAGAAAAGTCAGAATTATGAAATATAAACTCGCAATATTGAGAAAAGTCAGAATTATGAAATATAAACTCACAATATTGAGAAAAGTCAGAATTATGAAATATAAACTCGCAATATTGAGAAAAGTCAGAATTATGAAATATAAACTCACAATATTGAGAAAAGTCAGAATTATGAAATATAAACTCGCAATATTGAGAAAAGTCAGAATTATGAAATATAAACTCGCAATATTGAGAAAAGTCAGAATTATGAGATATAAACTCACAATATTGAGAAAAGTCAGAATTATGAGATAAAAACTCACAATATTGAGAAAAGTCAGAATTATGAAATATAAACTCGCAATATTGAGAAAAGTCAGAATTATGAAATATAAACTCACAATATTGAGAAAAGTCAGAATTATGAGATATAAACTCACAATATTGAGAAAAGTCAGAATTATGAGATAAAAACTCACAATATTGAGAAAAGTCAGAATTATGAAATATAAACTCGCAATATTGAGAAAAGTCAGAATTATGAAATATAAACTCACAATATTGAGAAAAGTCAGAATTATGAAATATAAACTCGCAATATTGAGAAAAGTCAGAATTATGAAATATAAACTCACAATATTGAGAAAAGTCAGAATTATGAAATATAAACTCGCAATATTGAGAAAAGTCAGAATTATGAAATATAAACTCACAATATTGAGAAAAGTCAGAATTATGAGATATAAACTCACAAAATTGAGAAAAGTCAGAATTATGAGATTTAAACTCACAATATTGAGAAAAGTCAGAATTATGAAATATAAACTTACAATATTGAGAAAAGTCAGAATTATGAGATATAAACTGACAATATTGAGAAAAGTCAGAATTATGAAATATAAACTCACAATATTGAGAAAAGTCAGAATTATGAGATATAAACTCACAATATTGAGAAAAGTCAGAATTATGAGATATAAACTCACAATATTGAGAAAAGTCAGAATTATGAGATATAAACTGACAATATTGAGAAAAGTCAGAATTATGAGATATAAACTCACAATATTGAGAAAAGTCAGAATTATGAGATATAAACTCACAATATTGAGAAAAGTCAGAATTATGAAATATAAACTTACAATATTGAGAAAAGTCAGAATTATGAGATATAAACTCACAATATTGAGAAAAGTCAGAATTATGAGATATAAACTCACAATATTGAGAAAAGTCAGAATTATGAGATATAAACTCACAATATTGAGAAAAGTCAGAATTATGAAATATAAACTCGCAATATTGAGAAAAGTCAGAATTATGAAATATAAACTCACAATATTGAGAAAAGTCAGAATTATGAGATATAAACTCACAATATTGAGAAAAGTCAGAATTATGAGATATAAACTCACAATATTGAGAAAAGTCAGAATTATGAGATAAAAACTCACAATATTGAGAAAAGTCAGAATTATGAAATATAAACTCGCAATATTGAGAAAAGTCAGAATTATGAAATATAAACTCACAATATTGAGAAAAGTCAGAATTATGAAATATAAACTCGCAATATTGAGAAAAGTCAGAATTATGAAATATAAACTCGCAATATTGAGAAAAGTCAGAATTATGAGATATAAACTCACAATATTGAGAAAAGTCAGAATTATGAAATATAAACTCGCAATATTGAGAAAAGTCAGAATTATGAAATATAAACTCACAATATTGAGAAAAGTCAGAATTATGAGATATAAACTCACAAAATTGAGAAAAGTCAGAATTATGAGATTTAAACTCACAATATTGAGAAAAGTCAGAATTATGAAATATAAACTTACAATATTGAGAAAAGTCAGAATTATGAGATATAAACTCACAATATTGAGAAAAGTCAGAATTATGAGATATAAACTCACAATATTGAGAAAAGTCAGAATTATGAGATATAAACTCACAATATTGAGAAAAGTCAGAATTATGAGATATAAACTCACAATATTGAGAAAAGTCAGAATTATGAGATATAAACTCGCAATATTGAGAAAAGTCAGAATTATGAGATATAAAATCGCAATATTGAGAAAAGTCAGAATTATGAAATATAAACTCGCAATATTGAGAAAAGTCAGAATTATGAGATATAAACTCACAATATTGAGAAAAGTCAGAATTATGAAATATAAACTCGCAATATTGAGAAAAGTCAGAATTATGAAATATAAACTCGCAATATTGAGAAAAGTCAGAATTATGAGATATAAACTCGCAATATTGAGAAAAGTCAGAATTATGAAATATAAACTCGCAATATTGAGAAAAGTCAGAATTATGAGATATAAACTCGCAATATTGAGAAAAGTCAGAATTATGAAATATAAACTTACAATATTGAGAAAAGTCAGAATTATGAGATATAAACTCACAATATTGAGAAAAGTCAGAATTATGAGATAAAAACTCACAATATTGAGAAAAGTCAGAATTATGAAATATAAACTCGCAATATTGAGAAAAGTCAGAATTATGAAATATAAACTCACAATATTGAGAAAAGTCAGAATTATGAAATATAAACTCACAATATTGAGAAAAGTCAGAATTATGAGATATAAACTCACAATATTGAGAAAAGTCAGAATTATGAAATATAAACTTATAATATTGAGAAAAGTCAGAATTATGAGATATAAACTCACAATATTGAGAAAAGTCAGAATTATGAGATATAAACTCACAATATTGAGAAAAGTCAGAATTATGAAATATAAACTCGCAATATTGAGAAAAGTCAGAATTATGAAATATAAACTCACAATATTGAGAAAAGTCAGAATTATGAGATATAAACTCACAATATTGAGAAAAGTCAGAATTATGAGATATAAACTCACAATATTGAGAAAAGTCAGAATTATGAGATAAAAACTCACAATATTGAGAAAAGTCAGAATTATGAAATATAAACTCGCAATATTGAGAAAAGTCAGAATTATGAAATATAAACTCACAATATTGAGAAAAGTCAGAATTATGAAATATAAACTCGCAATATTGAGAAAAGTCAGAATTATGAAATATAAACTCGCAATATTGAGAAAAGTCAGAATTATGAGATATAAACTCACAATATTGAGAAAAGTCAGAATTATGAAATATAAACTCGCAATATTGAGAAAAGTCAGAATTATGAAATATAAACTCACAATATTGAGAAAAGTCAGAATTATGAGATATAAACTCACAAAATTGAGAAAAGTCAGAATTATGAGATTTAAACTCACAATATTGAGAAAAAGTCAGAATTATGAGAAATAAACTCGCAATATTGAGAAAAGTCAGAATTATGAGATATAAACTCACAAAATTGAGAAAAGTCAGAATTATGAGATTTAAACTCACAATATTGAGAAAAGTCAGAATTATGAAATATAAACTTACAATATTGAGAAAAGTCAGAATTATGAGATATAAACTCACAATATTGAGAAAAGTCAGAATTATGAGATATAAACTCACAATATTGAGAAAAGTCAGAATTATGAGATATAAACTCACAATATTGAGAAAAGTCAGAATTATGAGATATAAACTCGCAATATTGAGAAAAGTCAGAATTATGAGATATAAAATCGCAATATTGAGAAAAGTCAGAATTATGAAATATAAACTCGCAATATTGAGAAAAGTCAGAATTATGAAATATAAACTCGCAATATTGAGAAAAGTCAGAATTATGAAATATAAACTCGCAATATTGAGAAAAGTCAGAATTATGAAATATAAACTCGCAATATTGAGAAAAGTCAGAATTATGAGATATAAACTCGCAATATTGAGAAAAGTCAGAATTATGAAATATAAACTTACAATATTGAGAAAAGTCAGAATTATGAGATATAAACTCACAATATTGAGAAAAGTCAGAATTATGAGATAAAAACTCACAATATTGAGAAAAGTCAGAATTATGAAATATAAACTCGCAATATTGAGAAAAGTCAGAATTATGAAATATAAACTCACAATATTGAGAAAAGTCAGAATTATGAAATATAAACTCACAATATTGAGAAAAGTCAGAATTATGAGATATAAACTCACAATATTGAGAAAAGTCAGAATTATGAAATATAAACTCGCAATATTGAGAAAAGTCAGAATTATGAAATATAAACTCACAATATTGAGAAAAGTCAGAATTATGAAATATAAACTCACAATATTGAGAAAAGTCAGAATTATGAGATATAAACTCACAATATTGAGAAAAGTCAGAATTATGAAATATAAACTTACAATATTGAGAAAAGTCAGAATTATGAGATATAAACTCACAATATTGAGAAAAGTCAGAATTATGAGATATAAACTCACAATATTGAGAAAAGTCAGAATTATGAAATATAAACTCGCAATATTGAGAAAAGTCAGAATTATGAAATATAAACTCACAATATTGAGAAAAGTCAGAATTATGAGATAAAAACTCACAATATTGAGAAAAGTCAGAATTATGAAATATAAACTCGCAATATTGAGAAAAGTCAGAATTATGAAATATAAACTCACAATATTGCGAAAAGTCAGAATTATGAAATATAAACTCGCAATATTGAGAAAAGTCAGAATTATGAAATATAAACTCGCAATATTGAGAAAAGTCAGAATTATGAAATATAAACTCACAATATTGAGAAAAGTCAGAATTATGAGATATAAACTCACAATATTGAGAAAAGTCAGAATTATGAGATTTAAACTCACAATATTGAGAAAAGTCAGAATTATGAGATATAAACTCACAATATTGAGAAAAGTCAGAATTATGAAATATAAACTCACAATATTGCGAAAAGTCAGAATTATGAAATATAAACTCGCAATATTGAGAAAAGTCAGAATTATGAAATATAAACTCGCAATATTGAGAAAAGTCAGAATTATGAAATATAAACTCACAATATTGAGAAAAGTCAGAATTATGAGATATAAACTCACAATATTGAGAAAAGTCAGAATTATGAGATTTAAACTCACAATATTGAGAAAAGTCAGAATTATGAAATATAAACTTACAATATTGAGAAAAGTCAGAATTATGAGATATAAACTCACAATATTGAGAAAAGTCAGAATTATGAGATATAAACTCACAATATTGAGAAAAGTCAGAATTATGAGATATAAACTCACAATATTGAGAAAAGTCAGAATTATGAGATAAAAACCTCACAATATTGAGAAAAGTCAGAATTATGAGATAAAAACCTCACAATATTGAGAAAAGTCAGAATTATGAGATATAAACTCACAATATTGAGAAAAGTCAGAATTATGAGATATAAACTCACAATATTGAGAAAAGTCAGAATTATGAGATAAAAACCTCACAATATTGAGAAAAGTCAGAATTATGAGATATAAACTCACAATATTGAGAAAAGTCAGAATTATGAGATATAAACTCACAATATTGAGAAAAGTCAGAATTATGAGATATAAACTCACAATATTGAGAAAAGTCAGAATTATGAAATATAAACTCACAATATTGAGAAAAGTCAGAATTATGAGATATAAACTCACAATATTGAGAAAAGTCAGAATTATGAGATTTAAACTCACAATATTGAGAAAAGTCAGAATTATGAAATATAAACTTACAATATTGAGAAAAGTCAGAATTATGAAATATAAACTCGCAATATTGAGAAAAGTCAGAATTATGAGATATAAACTCGCAATATTGAGAAAAGTCAGAATTATGAAATATAAACTCACAATATTGAGAAAAGTCAGAATTATGAAATATAAACTCACAATATTGAGAAAAGTCAGAATTATGAGATATAAACTCACAATATTGAGAAAAGTCAGAATTATGAAATATAAACTCGCAATATTGAGAAAAGTCAGAATTATGAAATATAAACTCACAATATTGAGAAAAGTCAGAATTATGAAATATAAACTCACAATATTGAGAAAAGTCAGAATTATGAGATATAAACTCACAATATTGAGAAAAGTCAGAATTATGAAATATAAACTTACAATATTGAGAAAAGTCAGAATTATGAGATATAAACTCACAATATTGAGAAAAGTCAGAATTATGAGATATAAACTCACAATATTGAGAAAAGTCAGAATTATGAAATATAAACTCGCAATATTGAGAAAAGTCAGAATTATGAAATATAAACTCACAATATTGAGAAAAGTCAGAATTATGAGATAAAAACTCACAATATTGAGAAAAGTCAGAATTATGAAATATAAACTCGCAATATTGAGAAAAGTCAGAATTATGAAATATAAACTCACAATATTGCGAAAAGTCAGAATTATGAAATATAAACTCGCAATATTGAGAAAAGTCAGAATTATGAAATATAAACTCGCAATATTGAGAAAAGTCAGAATTATGAAATATAAACTCACAATATTGAGAAAAGTCAGAATTATGAGATATAAACTCACAATATTGAGAAAAGTCAGAATTATGAGATTTAAACTCACAATATTGAGAAAAGTCAGAATTATGAGATATAAACTCACAATATTGAGAAAAGTCAGAATTATGAAATATAAACTCACAATATTGCGAAAAGTCAGAATTATGAAATATAAACTCGCAATATTGAGAAAAGTCAGAATTATGAAATATAAACTCGCAATATTGAGAAAAGTCAGAATTATGAAATATAAACTCACAATATTGAGAAAAGTCAGAATTATGAGATATAAACTCACAATATTGAGAAAAGTCAGAATTATGAGATTTAAACTCACAATATTGAGAAAAGTCAGAATTATGAAATATAAACTTACAATATTGAGAAAAGTCAGAATTATGAGATATAAACTCACAATATTGAGAAAAGTCAGAATTATGAGATATAAACTCACAATATTGAGAAAAGTCAGAATTATGAGATATAAACTCACAATATTGAGAAAAGTCAGAATTATGAGATAAAAACCTCACAATATTGAGAAAAGTCAGAATTATGAGATAAAAACCTCACAATATTGAGAAAAGTCAGAATTATGAGATATAAACTCACAATATTGAGAAAAGTCAGAATTATGAGATATAAACTCACAATATTGAGAAAAGTCAGAATTATGAGATAAAAACCTCACAATATTGAGAAAAGTCAGAATTATGAGATATAAACTCACAATATTGAGAAAAGTCAGAATTATGAGATATAAACTCACAATATTGAGAAAAGTCAGAATTATGAGATATAAACTCACAATATTGAGAAAAGTCAGAATTATGAAATATAAACTCACAATATTGAGAAAAGTCAGAATTATGAGATATAAACTCACAATATTGAGAAAAGTCAGAATTATGAGATTTAAACTCACAATATTGAGAAAAGTCAGAATTATGAAATATAAACTTACAATATTGAGAAAAGTCAGAATTATGAGATATAAACTCACAATATTGAGAAAAGTCAGAATTATGAGATATAAACTCACAATATTGAGAAAAGTCAGAATTATGAGATATAAACTCACAATATTGAGAAAAGTCAGAATTATGAGATAAAAACCTCACAATATTGAGAAAAGTCAGAATTATGAGATAAAAACCTCACAATATTGAGAAAAGTCAGAATTATGAGATATAAACTCACAATATTGAGAAAAGTCAGAATTATGAGATATAAACTCACAATATTGAGAAAAGTCAGAATTATGAGATAAAAACCTCACAATATTGAGAAAAGTCAGAATTATGAGATATAAACTCACAATATTGAGAAAAGTCAGAATTATGAGATATAAACTCACAATATTGAGAAAAGTCAGAATTATGAGATATAAACTCACAATATTGAGAAAAGTCAGAATTATGAGATAAAAACCTCACAATATTGAGAAAAGTCAGAATTATGAGATAAAAACCTCACAATATTGAGAAAAGTCAGAATTATGAGATATAAACTCACAATATTGAGAAAAGTCAGAATTATGAGATATATACTCACAATATTGAGAAAAGTCAGAATTATGAGATAAAAACCTCACAATATTGAGAAAAGTCAGAATTATGAGATATAAACTCACAATATTGAGAAAAGTCAGAATTATGAGATATAAACTCACAATATTGAGAAAAGTCAGAATTATGAGATATAAACTCACAATATTGAGAAAAGTCAGAATTATGAGATAAAAACCTCACAATATTGAGAAAAGTCAGAATTATGAGATACAAACCTCACAATATTGAGAAAAGTCAGAATTATGAAATATAAACTTACAATATTGAGAAAAGTCAGAATTATGAGATATAAACCTCACAATATTGAGAAAAGTCCGAATTATGAGATAAAAACCTCACAATATTGAGAAAAGTCAGATTTATGAGATATAAACTCACAATATTGAGAAAAGTCAGAATTATGAGATATAAACTCACAATATTGAGAAAAGTCAGAATTATGAGATAAAAACTCACAATATTGAGAAAAGTCAGAATTATGAGATAAAAACTCACAATATTGAGAAAAGTCAGAATTATGAGATATAAACTCACAATATTGAAAAAAGTCAGAATTATGAGATATAAACTCACAATATTGAGAAAAGTCAGAATTATGAGATATAAACTCACAATATTGAGAAAAGTCAGAATTATGAGATATAAACTCACAATATTGAGAAAAGTCAGAATTATGAGATAAAAACCTCACAATATTGAGAAAAGTCAGAATTATGAGATATAAACTCACAATATTGAGAAAAGTCAGAATTATGAGATAAAAACCTCACAATATTGAGAAAAGTCAGAATTATGAGATATAAACTCACAATATTGAGAAAAGTCAGAATTATGAGATTTAAACTCACAATATTGAGAAAAGTCAGAATTATGAAATATAAACTCGCAATATTGAGAAAAGTCAGAATTATGAGATATAAACTCGCAATATTGAGAAAAGTCAGAATTATGAGATATAAAATCGCAATATTGAGAAAAGTCAGAATTATGAAATATAAACTCGCAATATTGAGAAAAGTCAGAATTATGAAATATAAACTCACAATATTGAGAAAAGTCAGAATTATGAAATATAAACTCGCAATATTGAGAAAAGTCAGAATTATGAAATATAAACTCGCAATATTGAGAAAAGTCAGAATTATGAGATATAAACTCACAATATTGAGAAAAGTCAGAATTATGAGATATAAACTCACAATATTGAGAAAAGTCAGAATTATGAGATATAAACTCACAATATTGAGAAAAGTCAGAATTGCAAGCAAAGAAGTCGATATAAATTCGCATTTGGAAGAGAAATTCAGCACTGCAAGTTTTTATCACACAATTCTGACTTTATAACTTGTGATTATAAGTTTATATCTTTTATAAGTTTATATCATTTCTTTGTAAATCCAGTCACTTCGTCTTGTTCGTCTGTAAACATCTGTAATGTGAAATATCTTATTCAGGACTGTACTAGATGAAAATAGCATGCAATTTTTATGATCCCTCTTATTTTGTTAAAATTATTAAAATATTGCATATTCTACATGGATATGAAACTTCTGAACAGAAATGTTTCATCTTTTTCAGACGGTCAGAGTCAGAGAATCACCAATCGCTGTTTAAATGACATTAAAACTCAAAGTAATCACTTTGGTAATCTAAAACACTTTTCAGATGTAACTGTAATCTGATTACCACCCATTTCAAATGAAACTGTAATGAAATACACTTACTCACATTTTGTATTTTAAATACGTAACTAAGTTACTTGCATTTCGTTACTCCACAACCCTGTTCAATAACACACTGATATTCTCTGGACACTGTAAACATAAATTCTGGACAACACAACACTTCAACTCTTCAAAAATTCTGTTTTCTGTTCCATGGGAGAACTAAACCTTTAATGAAGAAGTCATCGCTTACATCTGTACCATTCAGATGATTCACGAGGAGCTACAGCGATCTGTCACGACACAATAGACGCTATTTATTGATTAAACTTCTTTAAAACATTACTATATTTTAAATATGAAACTGTTTCATACGTTGTCAGTGTCCTCTTTGCTCCTCGATGTATTTTTCACTTCGTGAGAACATGATGTGTGGCGTGAGAGCGCATAGCAACAGTAACTAAAGGGGGCGGGGCTTTGAGAAGCTCGGCCACTAGCAGAGCAGCGACTGTGACGTCACTGGCGGCGGGCGTTCTAAGGATTATAAGGGGCCGTTCACATATCGCGCCTAAAAACGCGTGGAAAGCGCGGGTGTTTCGCTTCCTCCTTCTTCTGCAAGCGTTTGGAAGCTCGCGCTCCTGTGGCGTCTGTCGTTGCTATGCAAACATGAACAGTTTTCTCCACGACTACACGGTAGTTTCAATGGATTTCCATCACCGAAAAGCCCTTGCAGAATCTCTAATACAAGATTAATTTATGGAGAAGTAAAAACAAACTCCTGTAGTGTTTGTGTGCACCACGGAGGATTTCACAAACTCTTTCAAGAGCTCCGTCTGGACGATGAGAGATTCAAAGCATGAGAGTTGACAAGGACCAGCTTGATAATATTTTAAGAAAAATTGGCCCAAGCATCACCAAACAAACCGTGAAACCACCTCTCCTGCACGACGGCTCTGTGTTCGTCTGAGGTGATTAGGCTTCTGTTCGGGAAAGGGTTGATTGGATGGTTCTTGTAACACGGAGTCAGCGGGTTGAAATCGGGTTGCAAGTGCAGTTTTATTTCCAAAACGTAGTCATACAGGCAATGGTCAACTCAACAGCAAACAGCAGAAACAGGGAAAAGGCAAGCTCGTAGTGAATAATCCAGGCTAAGGTCAAAAAGGCAGGCAGAAAAACAACAGAACTATAACACAGGCGGGATCCGGAAAACAGGCAAAACAAGACAAGGATAGCGCTCAGAAATGTTACAGGAATAACAAGACTTCGCAAATATGGCAACAGAACAGACTTAAATAGTGAACTCGATTGTTGGCAGCTGGGCCGTAATCAACATAAGGGACTTATGGGAGATGTAGTGTGAATAATAGAGTCCTTGAAATGGGAGGGCGACATCTAGTGGCAGGTGGATGGAGGACAACAGAACAGATTCATAACAGTTCTTGCAACATGACCTGCGTCACGACCGCCTCGCTTCCATTTTGCGCGCGCTTGCGATATGTGCACGGCCCCTGAGGGGCAATGAAAGAAGGAAGTGGGCTCCGGTGGGAGCGGGTGATAGACTGCTGCAACAGTGACGTAGAAATAATTTACCGTTTTAGTGGATTAGAGTCAATTGAGGTGGACCTGGTCAGAATGTAAGTTTGACTGGAGCTGAAGAATTTAGCTGATAAGGTTCATCGAGCTTCTTTTGGTGTGGAAGCGATAGAATCAAATATAACTCTGAAAGATATTCAGCTATAGAAACTGCTCCTATGGGAGCGGAGGGGACACCGTTGCAAGTGAGGTCGAATATTTCACTATCTTACTGGATTGATGATGTTAATTGAGACGGATATGGTGAGCTTGTAGGATCGCGTGAGCGAGTAAGCGGAAGAATTAGCTGCTAAGGGTTAGTTGAGCTTCTTAATATGCAAGCGATTGAATTGGATATAGTTCTTAAAAGCCTCCGATGAGCAGCGAGCGAGTGTTTTTGGGGCCGCTGTGGTTCATTGCCACCGACGCCTCTGGTTTGCTTAGTCGGGGACACTTGTTATTCAACAATATCCCCTGTTTTTGATCTGCCTTCATTGACACCATTGTATGGCATGGTACAAAGGAATGAATTGACTCCAGCTGGACGATGAACCACTCTCCCCCAAAACCACCATCACTGCAATAATATTACCACAGTCTCTGTTCTGTGATGAAGCAGATTTGGTGATTGTCATATCTTTTCTTTTCATTCCTGTTTTTAGCTTCTTCTTTTTTTCATTTTGAAGTAGTGCAACTACTACTCAGAAATTGTTTAATATCCCTCATTTCCTGAGGTGTTAGTTGGAAATATGGTGATTCATGAGATTGTAATGATATTCATAATAATTCACATAACTTTATTCTAGTTAAGAAATCCACTTGGATAAACGAATGACTTTAACACACTTTCTCTCACCGCCGGGTTGCAAGAGCAAAGTTATTGGTTTAAGCTTGTAAATGCAGATCATTCCCGGACCCCGGAATGGCCGCTGTGCCCAAATTAATTTCACCAGCATGAAGTTTGTTTGAGGATAAAGACATTTGCTCACATCAGACACACTGTGTTGATACAATACAACCCTACAGTAAATACTATACAGACAAATTCTGGACAAGCCCCGCCCATTCAGACACAAAGGACCAATGGAAGCTGCATATGTTGAACAGCCAATCAGATTGAAGTGATGTCAGCTCCAGTTACTGATTATATATATATTAATTATAGTTGATATATACAGTGACTGAAGCATTTAGACTCACTGACCTGGGTTTAAATTCAGTTTATTAAAAAAGCAAAACTGAAGCTACTGTTAAATAATCTTTTATAATTTGGATGTTTTATAATTCTTTATCTTTACGTAAAGATAATTCCACAAATGACTGCGATTGCAGGTTTCAAACAGAGATGGCAGCAAAGAGGCAAAACATACGGACTGCAGCTTTAATTTACAGCTCTAGAAATCTGTTCAATATTCCTTTAAAGTTTGAGGTAAAACTTAAGCTCTGTGTCATGTTGTTGATGCCATGGCAACGCTCCATATGAATCAGTGCCTGAAGCATGTGATACACAACCAGTTCTGATTGGCTACGGCCGTCAGATGACATCATAGGCCATAAAACATCATCAGCTCTGGATGAGGATAACCTCTAGTCGGGTTAAAAGCGATAAAACACTTTGATGCAGATCAAATCTGTACACAGCAGTGGAAATTTCTCATCATGCAAAAGTTGTTTCAAAGGCAGCAAGTTAAATGGAGATGATGACAGACATTGGTCTGTTTCACAGACATGGATAAGTTTAATCCAGGATTAGTTCAATTAGAGCTTTTATAAATGTGCTTTGGAAAAACACATTACTGGTGTGCATCTCATATTTTAAGAAATGTCAGTGCAAGTTGCTTTCAGTTAAAATAGCTCAAACATGCATTTTAGTCCAGGACTAGCTTAAACCTCATCTGTGAAAGCAGGGATAAAGTCTTACGTTATGTTCAAGAACTAACACTCTGAGAAAAGCCTGAGAGAAATTCAAACAAGGATGAACAATGATGAGATTCTCACACACATCCTGAACTTCAGCTGAATAAAACCTTTTAAAACTTTCAACAAAAGTTCCTGCTCTCAAAAGAATATTTCAGTCTAAACATAAGTTTCATGTAATTTAATTACATAGCAATTTTCCATCCATTTGGATTACATAGTTTTAACATAAACAAACTAATAAACTTAATGTGATTCATATTTGTCAGTAATACGTAAATGAAATAGGTAAGATTTATGATATGAATAGTGAGAGATTGAATGTCTTTTATCTTCAGTTGATTTCATCAGTTGTTTCTCAGTGATTCTGCTTGTTAACAGCAGGTGTTCATCATTAATCATCACTTAATGATCTCATTAACTCTGACTCTGCTTCAGTGCTACTTTAACTCAGTAGTGCGCACACGCATGACCACTAAACAGTGTTCATTAACCTGGGCATTTTTCATTTACATATGACTGAAAAATATGAATCACATTAAGTTTATTAGTTTGTTTACGTTAAAACTATGTCATCCAAATGGATGGAAAATTGCTATGTAATTGAATTACATAAAATGTATGTTTAGACTGAAATATATTTTTGAGTGTGTAATTGATAAACACATGCAAAGGAATAATATCAGTCGACAGAGCCTAACTTTCTGAAGCACCTGAAAGTCAAGCTCCACTGACTGATCACCTTGTGTTAATATTTAATATAAACATTCATTTTGTTATTCTTCGTCTCAGAGAGACATCAACATGTAAAATAATACACTGACATTTAATATGAACCTCCGGACACTAAACACAAATTCTGGACGACACAAATAAATCGATGATAGAGAGAGATAGAAAAGCGTGTTCATTAAAACAAGGCCAGATACTTCGTCCACATCGTCCAATGATCATACGGAGTCTATGAAAGTCACATACACCTGAAATATGTTTTAGTAAAGTAGTTTGTAACACTTTATTTTAGTGTCCTTGTTACATGTAGTTACTGTAATAAAAACTATAAATTACATGCAATTAAACCAAAACCAAAACCTTAACCCAATATGAAGTATATGTTGTTGATTAAAATGACACTGTAATAAAGGCACCATTAAATAAAGTGTAACATTAGTTGTTTTTTTCTACAGTGTGTGCTGATGCGTTTCTAGAACGTATGGAAGCCCGTTCCCGCCACTGTTGAGAAAAAAAATATTCCGTAAGTCATGAGAAACTTTCTCATAATAATGACTTAGTCTCTTTAACTTAATGAAAACTCTTTTTTTATTTTTTTAAGTTAAAGATGTTAAGTCATTATTATGAGAAAGTTTCTCATTATTATGAGATACTAAGTCATTATTATGAGATGTTAAGTCATTATTATGAGATACTAAGTCATTATTATGAGATGTTAAGTCATTATTATGAGATACTAAGTCATTATTATGAGATACTAAGTTATTATTATGAGATACTAAGTCATTATTATGAGATACTAAGTCATTATTATGAGATACTAAGTCATTATCATGAGATGTTAAGTCATTATTATGAGATGTAAAGTCATTATTAGAGATGTTAAGTCATTATTATGAGATACTAAGTCATTATTATGAGATACTAAGTCATTATTATGAGATACTAAGTCATTATTATGAGATACTAAGTCATTATCATGAGATGTTAAGTCATTATTATGAGATGTTAAGTCATTATTAGAGATGTTAAGTCATTATTATGAGATACTAAGTCATTATTATGAGATACTAAGTCATTATTATGAGATACTAAGTCATTATTATGAGATACTAAGTCATTATTATGAGATGTTAAGTCATTATTATGAGATACTAAGTCAATATTATGAGATGTTAAGTCATTATTATGAGATACTAAGTCATTATTATGAGATACTAAGTCATTATTATGAGATACTGTCATTATTATGAGATACTGTCATTATTATGAGATACTAAGTCATTATTATGAGATACTAAGTCATTATTATGAGATGTTAAATCATGATTATGAGATACTAAGTCATTATTATGAGATACTAAGTCATTATTATGAGATACTAAGTCATTATTATGAGATACTATGTCATTATTATGAGATGTTAAGTCATTATTATGAGATGTTAAGTCATTATTATGAGATGTTAAGTCATTATTATGAGATACTAAGTCATTATTATGAGATGTTAAGTCATTATTATGAGACACTAAGTCATTATTATGAGACACTAAGTCATTATTATGAGATACTAAGTCATTATTATGAGATACTAAGTCATTATTATGAGATACTAAGTCATTATTATGAGATACTAAGTCATTATTATGAGATGTTAAGTCATTATTATGAGATGTTAAGTCATTATTATGAGATGTTAAGTCATTATTATGAGATACTAAGTCATTATTATGAGATGTTAAGTCATTATTATGAGACACTAAGTCATTATTATGAGACACTAAGTCATTATTATGAGATACTAAGTCATTATTATGAGATACTAAGTCATTATTATGAGACACTAAGTCATTATTATGAGATGCTAAGTCATTATTATGAGATGTTAAGTCATTATTATGAGATGTTAAGTCATTATTATGAGATACTAAGTCATTATTATGAGATACTAAGTCATTATTATGAGATGTTAAGTCATTATTATGAGATGTTAAGTCATTATTATGAGATGTTAAGTCATTATTATGAGATGTTAAGTCATTATTATGAGATGTTAAGTCATTATTATGAGATGTTAAGTCATTATTATGAGATGTTAAGTCATTATTATGAGATACTAAGTCATTATTATGAGATGTTAAGTCATTATTATGAGACACTAAGTCATTATTATGAGACACTAAGTCATTATTATGAGATACTAAGTCATTATTATGAGATACTAAGTCATTATTATGAGATACTAAGTCATTATTTTGAGATGCTAAGTCATTATTATGAGATGTTAAGTCATTATTATGAGATGTTAAGTCATTATTATGAGATACTAAGTCATTATTATGAGATACTAAGTCATTATTATGAGATGTTAAGTCATTATTATGAGATGTTAAGTCATTATTATGAGATGTTAAGTCATTATTATGAGACACTAAGTCATTATTATGAGATACTAAGTCATTATTATGAGATACTAAGTCATTATTATGAGATACTAAGTCATTATTATGAGATGCTAAGTCATTATTATGAGATACTAAGTCATTATTATGAGATGTTAAGTCATTATTATGAGATACTAAGTCATTATTATGAGATACTAAGTCATTATTATGAGATGTTAAGTCATTATTATGAGATGTTAAGTCATTATTATGAGATGTTAAGTCATTATTATGAGATGTTAAGTCATTATTATGAGATACTAAGTCATTATTATGAGATACTAAGTCATTATTATGAGATACTAAGTCATTATTATGAGATACTATGTCATTATTATGAGATGTTAAGTCATTATTATGAGATACTAAGTCATTATTATGAGATACTAAGTCATTATTATGAGATACTAAGTCATTATTATGAGATACTAAGTCATTATTATGAGATGTTAAGTCATTATTATGAGATGTTAAGTCATTATTATGAGATACTAAGTCATTATTATGAGTTTCTCATTATTATGAGATACTAAGTCATTATTATGAGATACTAAGTCAATATTATGAGATGTTGTCATTATTATGAGAGTTTCTCATTATTATGAGACACTAAGTCATTATTATGAGATACTAAGTCATTATTATGAGAGTTTCTCATTATTATGAGACACTAAGTCATTATTATGAGATACTATGTCATTATTATGAGATGTTAAGTCATTATTATGAGATGTTAAGTCATTATTATGAGATGTTAAGTCATTATTATGAGATACTAAGTCATTATTATGAGATACTAAGTCATTATTATGAGATACTAAGTCATTATTATGAGATGTTAAGTCATTATTATGAGATACTAAGTCATTATTATGAGACACTAAGTCATTATTATGAGACACTAAGTCAATATTATGAGATGTTAAGTCATTATTATGAGATACTAAGTCATTATTATGAGAAAGTTTCTCATTATTATGACTTGCGGAATTTTTTTTTTCTCAAGAGTGGCGGGAACGGGCTTCCATTGGAACGATCTCCACATACACAACTGCCAGTTATAGGCATAAACTTCTGTAACTTACCAAATGAGTTTGAGGACATGAGGTCAACATATGAAGTCACATGATGCTTGGTTTGAGAAACAGACCCACATTCAAGTCTTTATTTACTGAGAATTCCCCCCTCCGCAAAAACTCCCAAATTTCAGTAAATGTTCATATTGGGAGAGTGCACTGAACGTGCTCAAAGAAGAGAAAATTCTGTACATGTGTGTGTATATATATCTGTATTATATTCAAGTGTACATGGATTTGCTATATGGGGCAGAGAGAAAAGTGTGCGCAAGCACAGAAATGAAGAACTTGTATTTCCATACAGTGTTTACTAGACAGACGTGCTCACGATCACAGCCCTCCATATGTATGAACTAGTTACTTAACGCAACCAACTGTTAATTATTGAAAATATCACATGGGAAATTAAAACCAACACGACAGATAAAAACACGACACCTTTCCAGCTCAGTCCATCAGAGAGAGGGATAATGATGATATTTGTTCCACTTTGAACAGATTTTATGAAAAAACTAGATTGCTTACATCTGTAATTCTCAATTTAAATACAAATTGTTGCTTCTCCACAAAATAGTCTTTTATCTAACGTTAGAGTTATGCATAATGATAATCGCTCATCAAGTCACTCGGATATCACACGATTGAGGCGAGCGGTCTTCACTAGCCGGCGGCTTTGGAGCCTCTCTTTTTGAACTTGACCACCATCACGGTGATGTTGTCCGGACAGCCGCGGTAGAAGGACTGCAGGACGATGCTCTTCGCACCGAAGTGCGGCTCGTCCAGACGCTCTTTGATGAAGTGCACGGCTTCCTCGCTGCTAAAGGCGTCCCAGAGTCCGTCTGAGGCCAGGATCATGAACTGAGGCTGTAGTTTGTCCAGGTCGAAGGTCAGCACGTCAGGGTCAGGGATCAGCACCTTCAGCTTCTTCAGCGGATAGTCACCAAGAGAACGAGACATTGCAAGAACGCCCTGCACACGCCAGGAGCCGTTGAAGCTGATGAAGCCACCTAAACCAGAGAAGATGATTACTGAGGGATTAAATAATAACATAAAAAAAACTCCAGCATTGACAGACATTTCTGGCAATCCATGTTTTACATAGTATAACACCTTGTGAAAAAGTACAGAATCTCTGGATCAAAACAGGCGTAGAAGCTGCAGAAACAAGCGGTAGAAGCATCGCTTACTCGCATGTAAAATAACGAGATCATCAAACATTCAACAGCATAAATCAACGACTGGAGATTTGAGGTGTTGAAGGACTCGATCTACTCCATCTGTGTTTGATCATCGTTCTGAATCCCATCTGGATGTGGTCTTTGACAAAAGGATCTCAGTGACGCATGTAACCCTCTTTCCTTGAAGGAGGGAACAGAGACATCACGTCGGAACGGAGCCGATGAATAAGGATCTCGCTTGACAGAACAATCCACTTCGAGTTGGCATGCAGATTCAGCATCTCGCGCTCCTCCCACAGCGTGAGGATAGATACGGAAGAGGATGAATCACATTAGAGCTGCAACTAATGATTTTTTTTATTATGTTTTTTTTTTATTAATCTAGTGATTTTTTTTTTTACGTAAGAAGTTAGAAGTAATTTAGCAGATCATTGAGGTGTAGAAACACTGGGACACGCCATTATGTAATAATACGATTTGATTTTGATTAAAAATAAGTCATTATGTGTGTTCGTCCAGTGGAAGACATTTGAACTTTAACATGCAGAGTGTCAAAGACTTTCTCTACAGTCTTAAAGGAACTTTGATGGTGTTCACGCCATTGAACAAACGTCTCCGGAACCATGTGTTTTTCCTCTTGCGCTGTCTGTGATGCAGCGAGTCTTTCACTAAATATATACACTATATTTGCTTATATATTCAATTTATTTACCTGTTAGTAATTTATTTAATATGTTTAAAGAAATTTGTCATGAAAACAAGTTATGACCGTAACTGTAAATGATTATATTTTGCAAATGAATTGGAATAATAATTTTATAATTAGATTTAGAAGAAGTGTGCAATTTACATGTTTTTTATTCATTTGTGTGACGAGCAGGACGGGCGAGAGCCGGAGGGAACGGCGCTACACCGGTGACGCGAGTGATAATGAGCGTCACCTGCGCGCTACACCGGTCTCGTGTCTCTCACGGAGGAGCTCCGGAAGCATAAAAGAGGAGCGACGACAGTGAAGGACGAGAGAGGAGCAGGTCTGGAGTTTATGTTGTGTTTTTATTATTTTTATTGTGTTTTACGCCCTTTTACTTTCGTTTTATTGTTTGTTTTTGAGTTTATTAAAATTACGTTGAACGTTCGCTGGTTCCTGACTCCTTCCCATTTTTACGAACTGTGTTACAATTTGATTGTTGATTATAATGTCTAAAAAAAAAATAGCAAATGAATTTAATAGTTTGAGCTCTGTTATTTATTATTTATCCTTAAGAAATGTTCATTATAATTGAATTTATGTAAAGAAAGAGACACAATTTGTTCCATAAACCACCGTTTAATTTTATGTGTAGTTTTACCCCCTGCTGTAC
The DNA here is from genome assembly GCA_037194245.1 of Opsariichthys bidens. Taxonomy (NCBI): domain Eukaryota; kingdom Metazoa; phylum Chordata; class Actinopteri; order Cypriniformes; family Xenocyprididae; genus Opsariichthys; species Opsariichthys bidens. Next base: position 27,102,759 of record CM074284.1, read on the forward strand.
CGAACCCGTACCGAAGTGTCATGTTTGTGTACCGTTACACACCTAATATACATGACTATATGACTGCAGTGGGCTGCTACTCACCTGCTTTCTTGATTCTCTTTCGCTCTTTGACCTGGTAGGGTTTGTGGTCATGTGACAGCGGGACAGCATTACCCTCTTTATCGCACAGCACTGCCCTCGAATCTCCAACGTTAGCTACAGTCAAGTCCTTCTCAGACAGCAGAGCCACCAGACACGTGGTACCTGAGTGTGAGACACAAACTGTACATGAGCGAAGCTCTGGACTGACCTTACCGGGCTACAAAAATGAAAAACAAGCAGCTCTGAGCCAGTTATCAACTTTCACGTGTGTCTGGTACTATTCTCCGTGCAAGTCAGCATGCGTCTGCAGGAAGATACACACGTCGTGTATTTATTTCAGTCTGTAGGTGGCGTTGCCAGCAGGGAATTCTCCAATCCCCTAAAGTGGAGTGACGCCATCAGGGATCTCTTCTATAAAAGCACCAATGGCATTAATGGAGAGTCTCTCTATCTCTCTCTGTTAGAGATCATTCACTGCCTCTAACCTTTTTACTGGAGTGATCCAGCTTTTGGCTCGATTTCCAGTTGAACTTTGTATTTTTTTAGCCTTCCATCTCTATCGTGATTATTATTATTTTGTCCTTTAATTGGTATCAGGTGTTGGATTTAAGTTCTAGTTCACGTTTTTGTTGTTCAGAAAGCTCAGATTCATCAGTTAGTTTCTGAGATCAGACCTGTGCAGTGATCAGGTGTATACATACACACATTTATTTATATGACAGCGATTCGGCCGTGTATTAAACGAACATTCAGATCTGCATTCTGACCCAACAGTCTTTTCAACCACACAGGATCATCAAGTGAGGCAATTAGGTGTTTTGCTCAAGAGCACTTTAGTCAATTTAATGGTATCAAAGGTGGAGAGAGTGTTGTTTATTCACAATCCCCACTTTCAATTCCTGCCGGCATGGGAATCGAACCTGCAACCTTCAGGTTACAAGCCTGACTCCCTCACCATTAGGCCACGACTACCCCAATTAAAATGTTACACCACCAGGTGGCGAGAAGTGACGTATTTGTTCAAAAGCACCAATTCATCTAGTAATGAAACAAGTGAATCGTCGAGAGAGAGAGTCATTGAATCATTCATTCAAACGATTTTTTTTTTTTTACATATTCGATCAAATTAATTCAATATTTTTTCAAACAGACTGCAGGCAACTAACTCTGGGTCAGAACCTCTAGTGATTTACACGTTATTTTGTTTAGTTGTGGGAGAACCATGATCTCCATTTAAAAAATTAAAGATTTTATCCAGAATCATGCTGCTCGACTGAACAGTCAGTCACTTCTTCAGAGTGAGTATGACGAGACTCAAGATTCACACAGAGCACAAGGACGTCATTAGGCCCACATGTCATGTTTGATTCTCAGGTTGGAGGTCTAATGGTTGTAGATGTACTTTGTACTGTGTTTCTGAGCCGTCCACCTGACTGTGAGCGCTCACCTGCTTCATCGTAGGAGGCTGACAGTTTCTCCAGGATCTCTTTGTCCATGTTGAGTATCTGCTGCTTGAGGATGGACTTATGAGTCAGAGCGCTGTTCTCTTTCTGCTTCTCGTAACGCTGGAGCTGCTGGCGCAACACGACGGGAAGACGAGTCTTGGCGTACTCTGCAGCTGCCTGAACACAGAAAACAGACACAGTTCTCATTCTTCAACAAAACTCACATCAATTTATGGACCGACTTGTGTACACATGCATTTGACTGACTGTGGTCATGATGTGTTCGTCATATCTCTAAATAAACTCTGACATTACGACAGTTTTGTTAAAGGTACAATATGTCAGATGTTTGGATTAAAATATCCAAAAACCACTAGGACTGTACTTATTTTATCCCAGATGTTTTCCAAGAATGTTTAAATCCAGAGAAAATTGTGGCTTGTCATTGACATGAATACATTTCTCACTCAAACACAAACACCAGCAAAATTCTGTAAACCTAGAGGCCAATCTGCATGTTTACATACTCTTTTCAAAACTGTTAAACTTCAGTTCAAAACTTAACATAATACAAACTACAGTAATATCTATGGAAGCCCGTTTCCGCCACTGAAAAAAAAAAGAAAGAAGATTTTTGCGACTTTTTATCTCAGAATTCTGGGATAAAAAGTCAGAATTGTGAGATAAAAAGTCAGAATTGCGAGATATAAAGTCAGAATTGCGAGATATAAAGTCAGAATTGCGAGATATAAAGTCAGAATTGCGAGATATAAAGTCAGAATTGTGAGATATAAAGTCAGAATTGCGAGATAAAAAGTCAGAATTGTGTGATATAACGTCAGAATTGCGAGATATAAAGTCAGAATTGTGAGATATAAAGTCAGAATTGCGAGATATAAAGTCAGAATTGCGAGACATAAAGTCCGAATTGCGAGATATAAAGTCAGAATTGCGAGATATAAAGTCCGAATTGTGAGATAAAAAGTCCGAATTGCGAGATAAAAAGTCAGAATTGCGAGATAAAAAGTCAGAATTGCGAGATAAAAAGTCAGAATTCTGGGATAAAAAGTCAGAATTGTGAGATAAAAAGTCAGAATTGCGAGATATAAAGTCAGAATTGCGAGATATAAAGTCAGAATTGCGAGATATAAAGTCAGAATTGCGAGATATAAAGTCCGAATTGCGAGATATAAAGTCCGAATTGCGAGACATAAAGTCCGAATTGCGAGATATAAAGTCCGAATTGCGAGATAAAAAGTCAGAATTGCGAGATAAAAAGTCAGAATTGCGAGATAAAAAGTCAGAATTGCGAGATAAAAAGTCAGAATTGAGAGATATAAAGTCAGAATTGAGAGATATAAAGTCAGAATTGAGAGATATAAAGTCAGAATTGAGATATAAAGTCAGAATTGAGTTATAAAGTCAGAATTGTGAGATATAAAGTCAGAATTGTGAGATATAAAGTCAGAATTGTGAGATATAAAGTCAGAATTGTGAGATATAAAAGTCAGAATTGTGAGATATAAAGTCAGAATTGAGAGATATAAAGTCAGAATTGAGATATAAAGTCAGAATTGTGTGATATAAAGTCAGAATTGTGAGATATAAAGTCAGAATTGTGAGATATAAAAGTCAGAATTGTGAGATATAAAGTCAGAATTGTGAGATATAAAGTCAGAATTGTGAGATATAAAAGTCAGAATTGTGAGATATAAAGTCAGAATTGTGAGATATAAAAGTCAGAATTGTGAGATATAAAGTCAGAATTGTGAGATATAAAAGTCAGAATTGTGAGATATAAAGTCAGAATTGTGAGATATAAAGTCAGAATTGTGAGATATAAAGTCAGAATTGTGAGATATAAAGTCAGAATTGTGAGATATAAAGTCAGAATTGAGATATAAAGTCAGAATTGTGTGATATAAAGTCAGAATTGTGTGATATAAAGTCAGAATTGTGAGATATAAAGTCAGAATTGTGAGATATAAAGTCAGAATTGTGAGATATAAAGTCAGAATTGTGAGATATAAAGTCAGAATTGTGTGATATAAAGTCAGAATTGAGAGATATAAAGTCATAATTGTGTGATATAAAGTCAGAATTGAGATATAAAGTCAGAATTGTGAGATATAAAGTCATAATTCTGAGATATAAAGTCAGAATTGAGTTATAAAGTCAGAATTGTGAGATATAAAGTCAGAATTGTGAGATATAAAGTCAGAATTGTGAGATATAAAGTCAGAATTGTGAGATATAAAGTCAGAATTGTGAGATATAAAAGTCAGAATTGAGAGATATAAAGTCAGAATTGAGATATAAAGTCAGAATTGAGATATAAAGTCATAATTCTGAGATATAAAGTCAGAATTGTGAGATATAAAGTCAGAATTGTGTGATATAAAGTCAGAATTGTGAGATATAAAGTCAGAATTGAGAGATATAAAGTCAGAATTGAGAGATATAAAGTCAGAATTGTGAGATATAAAGTCAGAATTGTGTGATATAAAGTCAGAATTGTGAGATATAAAGTCAGAATTGTGTGATATAAAGTCAGAATTGTGAGATATAAAGTCAGAATTGAGAGATATAAAGTCATAATTGTGTGATATAAAGTCAGAATTGAGAGATATAAAGTCAGAATTGTGAGATAAAAAGTCAGAATTGCGAGATATAAACTCACAAAAAAAATCATATCTCCATTGTGTTTTTTTACACTTTTAAAAACCTCGTCAATGACCCCAATATGATTAAAAGATGAATATGAGACAAAAGTACAGAATGTACCATTCTATTATCTATGGAAGCCCGTTCCCGCCACTGTTGAGAAAAAAAAAGATTCCGTAAGTCATAATAATGAGAAACTTTCTCATAATAATGACTTAGTATCTTTAACTTAATCAAAAAATAAAAAAGGTTTTTTATTAAGTTAAGGATACTAAGTCATTATTATGAGAAAGTTTCTCATTATTATGACTTATGGAATTTTTTTTTTTCTCAACAGTGGCGGGAACGGGCTTTCATAATTATCGGCCGTTTCAACACACACACGTTTAACCAACTAAGAGAACAGCACTTTTAGAGTTTTTACAGTAATGTGAGCTGAAGCACTGGGACAACTGAATTACAGACGTTTCTAAGTGAACATCTGTGTCCTGTTCTATTAACGGCTCAGACATTAAAAGCAGGGAACGTGTCGTATCAGTTATGTTCATTGTTTCTGCGTTCCGAGCCTTGTTTGGTGACGACACACACAAGCGAGGATGAAGACGAGGCTTGACTTTGAGAGAAAACCAAGCAATTTGGATGATAAAAGACAAGAGGAACTCCATTAGAGGTACTGAAATACTGAGCAAAACCAAACCAGCCGTTTGGAACTTCAGCAACCAACAACGAGCAGTTAATGACAGATAAATCACAAAATCTGTGAAAAAGAACCCTAAAATAAGTCGGTAAAGTCACCAATAACCTACAGAAAGCTGGGGTGATGGTCTCAGCAGAAATAAAGAGGCTACACAGCAAGATACGCACCTCTGGTCAGCACCACAAATAGAAAAGTCAGATTAGAGTTTGCAAAAAAACAAAAGAGATGAGCCAGTTCTGGAACAGAGAGACGAGACAAAGCGATGGGAAAGCAAAAGTGTGGAGGAAAAAAAAAAAGGAACTGCAGATGATTCCACCTCATCCGTGGAGGTAGTGTCTTGTCATGTGGAACAAGCTTACTCATCTTTAACGATGACGATGTGTGATGGCGGCACCAGAATGCATTTGGAAGTGTACAAAACCATATCGGCTACCAATGATCAAGAAAATGCCACCAGACTCATGGAGAAGAGCCTCCCCACAGAGCTTCACATCCATCCCTATCCTCTCTCCAGCGATCAAAATGGCCACCACGCCCACGTCCCGTCGCAAGATGGTCACCACAACTGAGCTCATCCCTCATACTGTAAGCATGAGAAGGAAAGTTTACAGTAGATCCATGTCGGATGCCTCCGTCAGGTCCCATCATTCTCATCTGCTCGATAAACCAACTGGAGAAAAAACAGTGGGAAATGCCACCACAACTGAGGTCGGTGGTCAGAACCGGTCTAAAGGTGAACAGAAATCATTTATGCAATTAATATGAAATGTTTAATTAGTATTTTGTTATCTGGTGTTGGCAGTCTGCTCGTTTAGCAGAAGGTCTGAGGTTTGTTACCAGCGTTTTGCATCTGCGGTCAGATCTTTCCCGAGGGTGGCTGAATATAAATAAGTTTACATGTACGCTCACGGTGATTTCAATACAGGGAGTGCAGAATTATTAGGCAAATGAGTATTTTGACCACATCATCCTCGTTATGCATGTTGTCTTACTCCAAGCTGTATAGGCTGGAAAGCCTACTACCAATTAAGCATATTAGGTGATGTGCATCTCTGTAATGAGAAGGGGTGTGGTCTAATGACATCAACACCCTATATCAGGTGTGCATAATTATTAGGCAACTTCCTTTCCTTTGGCAAAATGGGTCAAAAGAAGGACTTGACAGGCTCAGAAAAGTCAAAAATAGTGAGATATATTGCAGAGGGATGCAGAAGTCTTAAAATAGCCAAGCTTCTGAAGCGTGATCATCGAACAATCAAGCGTTTCATTCAAAATAGTCAACAGGGTCGCAAGAAGCGTGTGGAAAAACCAAGGCGCAAAATAACTGCCCGTGAACTGAGAAAAGTCAAGCGTGCAGCTGCCAAGATGCCACTTGCCACCAGTTTGGCCATATTTCAGAGCTGCAACATCACTGGAGTGCCCAAAAGCACAAGGTGTGCAATACTCAGAGACATGGCCAAGGTAAGAAAGGCAGAAAGTCGACCACCACTGAATAAGACACACAAGCTGAAACGTCAAGAAATATCTCAAGACTGATTTTTCTACGGTTTTATGGACTGATGAAATGAGAGTGAGTCTTGATGGGCCAGATGGATGGGCCCGTGGCTGGATTGGTAAAGGGCAGAGAGCTCCAGTCCGACTCAGACGCCAGCAAGGTGGAGGTGGAGTACTGGTTTGGGCTGGTATCATCAAAGATGAGCTTGTGGGGCCTTTTCGGGTTGAGGATGGAGTCGAGCTCAACTCCCAGTCCTACTGCCAGTTTCTGGAAGACACCTTCTTCAAGCAGTGGTACAGGAAGAAGTCTACATCCTTCAAGAAAAACATGATTTTCATGCAGGACAATGCTCCATCACACGCGTCCAAGTACTCCACAGCGTGGCTGGCAAGAAAGGGTATAAAAGAAGAAAATCTAATGATATGGCCTCCTTGTTCACCTGATCTGAACCCCATTGAGAACCTGTGGTCCATCATCAAATGTGCGATTTACAAGGAGGGAAAACAGTACACCTCTCTGAACAGTGTCTGGGAGGCTGTGGTTGCTGCTGCACGCAATGTTGATGGTGAACAGATCAAGACACTGACAGAATCCATGGATGGCAGACTTTTGAGTGTCCTTGCAAAGAAAGGTGGCTATATTGGTCACTGATTTGTTTTTGTTTGGTTTTTGAATGTCAGAAATGTATATTTGTGAATGTTGAGATGTTATATTGGTTTCACTGGTAAAAATAAATAATTGAAATGGGTATAAATTTGTTTTTTGTTAAGGTGCCTAATAATTATGCACAGTAATAGTCACCTGCACACACAGATATCCCCCTAAAATAGCTAAAACTAAAAACTAAAAACTAAAACTTCCAAAAATATTCAGCTTTGATATTAATGAGTTTTTTGTGTTCATTGAGAACATGGTTGTTGTTCAATAATAAAATTAATCCTCAAAAATACAACTTGCCTAATAATTCTGCACTCCCTGTAGTAACAGGCGTGACGGACGCTTTGGCTGATGAAAATCAGTGCAAGACTGAGCGTCCACACATCTGCATTTGCATCTGCTTTTCCTGCCTGTGTAGGGATACAACTATGAAAAACTAGACTTGTACTCAGGACGAGACACTTTGCCCTCGCAAAACTAGTGTCGTCACAATACCAAAATTTGTCAGATCCTACATTTCCGGGAGGCCCTAAACCAAATTTTGTGAAGGGGTCTCTGTCATTCTTAAAGCATAACTGTTTTTGTGTTCAAAAATTACAAATATTATATAATGAGTGAGTACATCAATTTTCCAAAACGTGTTTTTGTCTTATCCCAAGTCACTATGGTACACTTTGTTAGGCAGTGGTTTAAGGAAGGAGCGCTCGAAGACAGAAGACGGATAAATCTAAGTATTTTAATCAGGAATCAACAAGGTACAGACAGGTAACCACATTGAGCAACATTAATGACGAACAAAGACTGCCCTTACAAAAAAGAACTGCAGTACCAAGTAGTTTAACTGCAGTTTAATTCAGATTTGCAGTATAATGAAGTATAGTCACAGTACAGCTGCAGTAAAATGAAGTACAACTGAAAGTTGCATGAAGTATAAAAACAGCATAACTGCAGTTGTATTGCAGTTTTATTTTACTAGTACTTTAGATGTATTGCAGTATAGTTGTCCTCCAGTAAAACTACAGACATTTTAGGTTATACTGCAATACTGCAGTTTTTTCGTGTCCAAAAAACTGCATTTTTCTATATGTAACAAAAACTGTAGTATTACTTCTAAAAAACTGCAGTAATCTTTTGTAAGGGTGGACTGACGCAGAGGGAATAAATACATCAGAGAACAAGAGGATAACGAGTAAAACACAGGTGACAGACACGATTACAAACAAGACACAGCTGACGACGATGGACTAATAACGAGACAGGCACATGGGAAAACAAAACAAAGATCACGTGACTACGGACACGACTGGGAAACCGATAAACAGACAGATCCTGACACACTTATGAGTGTTTACATTCAAACTATTTCAGACTGGGTCGGGTCGGCATCGCTGCGGAGCCGAACAGTCCCTTCTGTTCATCAACCGCTAGAGCGCCAAAAGTTACAGACTGCCCCTTTAAAAAACCCACAATTTTCATAAACGTAAGTAATAATTACTATGTTTTCAGTATGCGAGGTGCAATGCCCGTTTTCTATAGTCTATAATGGATTTAAAACATCAAGGGAACAAACTGTGAAAACGTATATAAACATGTAAAGGGAAACCTGTTAAAATACATGAAATTGGAAAGAACAATAAAGTAAAATTAAAACCAAGTTTCATTGACGGCTAAATAAATGCTTTTTTAATATGCAACACACAGCTGAATTGTCTGTTCTCAAAGCCCCGCCCCCTTTAGTTACTGTTGCTATGCGTTCTCATGCCACACATCATGTTCTCACGCAGTGAAGAGCAAAGAGGACACTGACAACATATGAAACAGTTTCATATTTAAAATATCGTAATTTTTTAAAGAAGTTGAATCAATAAATAGCGTCTAGTGTGTGTTTAATGTGTGGTGACAGATCGCTCGATCATCTCTTCATACTAGTTCATTTATAGCATCAAATAAACATGAATGAACATCAGAAGGAATGTTGTTTCAAGCGCGGAAAGACGCGTTTAGACGAAAGGCTCAGGTAAACGTACATCAATAATTCTCTAAAAGAGCTCATTTTAGACTAATACTGGAATATCGTGCAACACTATCAGCAACGCAGAAACAGACGATCATGAGTGGTTTTGAGGTTTTGCTAAGCAATTTCTAGGGTGCTCTGAGTGCTTTCAAGAAGAGAGGAAACTAATTACAAACTAATATTTACTGAATAGTGAAAGAACTTACAGCACTGGACACTTTTCACACTTCAAACACTTGCAACTTACAAATGTTTCTCTTTGCACATGTACAGTATTTCTGAATCATTTGTATAGTTTTTCTTTCTAGTATTTTAGTATCTTAGTGCATGTATAAGTTTTTTTTTTTAATATACAGTATATTTATAATATCAGTAGGATAGTTAATGTATAGGTTTTTGTTGTATATATGTAGCAGTGAGATCCTGTGAGACACCACATTTCGTTCCACATGTAGCGGAATGACAATAAAGCTCAACTTGCTCTGTGTGTGAAAAGAATGGACAGAGAGACACAGATGAGGGCTTTACCAGGACTGTTAAGATGAATATCCCGTCCAGCCATCCATTCTCCACACCGGCCGTACACTCTGAAAGATGCTGGGTTGTTTCAACCCATGTGTGAGTCAAATATGGACAAATCTAATTGTTGGTTTTAGAAAGTAATCAAAAAATTTAAACCAACAGTCCATATTTGACCCGAACGTGAGTTGAAACAACCCAGCATTTTTAAAGTGCAGGGTTGCGGGGATGTTGGATCATTTTCCATGGACTGACTCAAGCACAATCGAACGGTCAGCGTCCCATTCTGACACTTTATTCCCTGACCAGCACGGACTCGACTCTCTGCTGACCAGAATGAAAACGATGCACGGAACAGCAGCCGCAGCCTTTCAAAACTACTGATTTAAGGCTTTTCTTCGGCTTACACACTCATTTTAGACAAAGTGATTGGTGGAATGATGCTTCCGTGTCATTGAGTCCTTTGTCCATCATGACTGTCAGGTACACATGTATGACATGCGTGGTATACAACAGCCCAGGTAGCAAAGACTTCTGGCCCTGATTTGGCATGAAGCCAGCAGTGGCATAAGGCATGTGAACCGAACATGGCCCGGTTATGGTGGAGATGGAACCGTCTTTAAGACGGCAAACAAGATATGGGCCAGTTGTTAAGTGTATTATTTGGCCCACATGTAAAATATAGAACTGTGGGCTACATATGTGTGGCCAGTCTCTTCCCACAGATATTTCCTAACTGATAATATTTTCATACACACAGCTGTTTCCCCTATTCCTGTTTGCAACGTGGGTTTATTGCTCTCTGTCAATAAAGTTTCATCAATAATTATGGAACACCATAAGCTTTAAATTTATATAACATTTAGGCCGCATTTAATCATCCAGCAAAATCCTTTATCCAAAGAGATTTACAATAGAGGACAACAAACCATAAGCAAACCAACAAAAGCACAATATGTACTAAGACAGTGTAACACAGTACACAAAGCAAATATTACACACACACACACATATACATATATATATATATAATAGTTAGCGTTAGAAGGAAGCAAGGTGAGGGAGTCGGGCTTGTAACATGAAGGTTGCTGGTTCGATTCCCACGCCGGCAGGAATTGAAGGTGAGGATTGTGAATGAACAGCACTCTCTCCACCTTCAATACCAGGACTAAAGTGCCCTTGAGCAAGACACCAACCCCTAATTGCTCCGACGATGAAAGTCGTCACGACTTTCACTTTCACTTTTAAGTGGCTAGATCGAGGTTTTGTTGAGGCTGACATGTGGAACCAATTGTTTGGTCCTGAATAGTACCAGAATAGGGCCAGCTATAGTCATACATTTGGCTGAGATATGGCTATGCCATGGGCCATATGTGGCCCGAGTTCTGGCAACCAGAACTGGTCCAGTCATGTACCGTAATTCACTGCTGTATTTGGGCCAAGTGAAAGTGGGTTGTGTGGCCCATCACTGGGCCAAACCAGTTTTGCTATGTGGGACCAATCATAGTGAAATCAAACTATTCAACAACGTCAGCAGGCGGCATTTCTCAACTGGATTTAAAACAAAAAAAACACTAACAATGAGCGAACTCTAACAGTCGTCATGAAACAGTGTTTTTAACCACACAGGATCATAATTTCTGTGTTACAGTAATTCAAATGATCACAGAAGAAGTGGGATAGAAGTTTATAGTTTGGATATAAACACTGATGTCTACAGTGGAGTATTAAATTACAGTAGAGTAAGCGTCTGCTAAATGATTAAATGTAGAGTATTACTCTATCAAAATAGAGTTAATCACCTTTTGAAAGTAACTTCAAATATAGATGGTATCAATTACATCGTTACACCAGTAGGTGGCGACAAGTGATGAGACTCATTCATTCAAAAAACTGATTCATCCACTAATGAAACAAGTGATTTATATTTATTTGAATCATTCATTCAAACCGATTTTAAAAAAATAACATGAATATAAATTAATTACACTTTTTTTTAAAAATAGACTGCAATTAACCTCTACTAAAATACATGTTATTTTTTTATAAGTTAGAAAACTGGAATAAATATGGCGGTATTTTAATGCCATTAATAACCGAGCGCACATCTGATGCTCGCGGGCTCCCGTTTTCTCGCGTGTAGATCCGTTATTCTCTCGCGGAAGCGCGCGCAAGCATCAGATGTGCGCTCGGTTATTAATGCCATTAAAATGCCGCCATAAATAAACTCTTTTTAGTTTTAGCCGTTCCAGAGTGAAAACATTATTTTAAAAGCTTTAAACGGGTTAATACAAGATTCATTTTGTTTGGGTAATTTTTCATGAGAGACAGTTTTGGCGTTGACTGACTGAGTAAATAATATCTGTGATTAGTATCGACCACAGCAAAACTGTTACAATTCATATTCTTGATCTTTCAAAAAAGAAGCAAAGATTGAGATTTGCACATGACTTCGATCACAGCCGATCAGACAACCATGAAGACGAACAGATACTGGATAGTTTCAGTTGCACTCGACACATTTATTCCACAATGACGTTTTGGGTTAGCCGTCCTGTCCAAATGAATCACTGATTCAGTGAATAACAGCGCTGCACATCTGAGTTTCATGACTTCCACATTCTCCATCTGATCCCCTCGTGTCTCTTTCTGATCAAAGTGATCAAAGCGAGAGTAAGGGATGTTCTGATCCTTCCGACCAAACACCATCTGAGGGAATGTTGACGTTTTTGAGAAAACATTACGACTGAGTCGTTGAATCAGTCACTAGACCGATTCATTCAAACACGCAGATTCTTTCGCGCAGAACTACTTTTGTTGGTGAAATACAGCAAAAACAGTATTATGTATTAAGTCACCTAATATTGACGACTTCTTGTACAAAAATCAGTATCATATTCAGGAAAACAGCACTCTTGCTTGTGTGGTGTTGCTTAAAACTTAAAATCGACCTATAAATGGACATTTCTGCCCCATATTTTTTAATTTTAGGGGCACGGTTATTAATTTTGCCACCTTTTTTGCCTCAAGCCCCATTAATTTCCAACGCTGTGCGGCATGATCAGTTAAACTTGGCCACCATAAAGCCCAAAGAAATGAATGTGACCTCAGCACTGGCTCTTTCAGATAGGTCTAATAATATGAAAACAGACTGCATTGGGTTAATTAATCAATTAAAGTTACACAAGTTAATCAGTCAAGAGCAGGAAGTGATTTTCTCTTAGCTCTTTGATTAGGATTAGCGGCACGTTTACTGCCCTGAGGCCCACGGATCCAAATACACATTCTTCCTGAACGGTTCACGACTAACCCCTATATAGTGCACGGCAGTTGAGCGCACTATATCAGCAAAGAGCGAACGAAAATGAGTGACGCTGACGTTAATAGCACGCGCCAGACAATTTCGTCATTAACATTTCCTGTACCCATTTAAAATGACCTGCCTAACATCCTCATCCGTCCCTAAAGCGAATAAAAATTCGTCAATACATCATATTCTAAGACGTCGGTTGAATACACTGTACTACAGTTCACTAACATATGAGAAAAATCCACCAAATTATCATGTGATAATAAGTATATATATTATGACATAAACCTGCTTCAAAATATCTTTACAAAGATGTTCTGATTAATAAAAAATGACACTTACATTTGTAGAAGTTGCCGCTTCCAGTATTGCCGTCCGCCGTATTTATTTTTCTTTCGCGCTCGATCGTTTTATCGTGTTGGATTTTGGGTGACAGCGCTTTAACGAGCGTACGTCGAATGTACGCTCAAAATCAGAGAGGATTGTGGGTAAAAGTAGAGAACGAAAGCAGTCGTTCACTCAGAATTCGGACAGCCCTACAAAATGGCCGACACCCGATGTAGTGCACTATATAGTGGATAGGGAGCGGTTTCGGACACAGCTGTTCTCTCAGAATTTGGACAGCCCTACAAAATGGCCGACACCCGATATAGTGCACTATATAGTGGATAGGGGGCGGTTTCGGACGCAGCTGTTCACTCAGAATTCGGACAGCCCTACAAAATGGCCGACACCCGATATAGTGCATTATATAGTGGATAGGGAGCGGTTTCGGACGCAGCTGTTCACTCAGAATTCGGACAGCCCTACAAAATGGCCGACACCCGATATAGTGCACTATATAGAGGATAGGGAACGCTTTCGGACGCAGCTGTTCACTCAGAATTCGGACAGCCCTACAAAAAAAAACAATTTTTAACCGGAGCGAATGAGACGACTGCAGGAGAGAAGAGCAGGAACGCGCCGCGGTCGACGTTTTTGACACCGCTACTGTATGTAATACAGCATTAACTTCTTTACAGATAGTTTCAAGTGGAATTGTGTCGAACGAAAGCATAAATATGAGGTATGAAACAGTCTTTGAAGAGCGCAACAGCTCATTTAACTTCGTCAGCATTACAAACACAGCGATTCTGTGAACATCTTTTTAACCCAACAAAAGCATACATATTTTTATTTTGGGGTGAACAATACCCTTAAATGTTTCCCAACCCACCTAAAGAATTTCACGGCGCTTCAACTCTCTTCACGTGTTATTGATCTGGATCAAAGGATGTCCCTCTTCTCTGAACTGAACATATTCGGCCCATATGATGGTATTTTTCAGCACAGTAATTCGGGCTGTGGCTCTCCTTTCATTGTCTGATTAAAAACTGACTTTTTTATAAAATCTCCACAACTGTAATTAGAAGCAGTCAGCAAACACACACACACACACACACACACACACACATCACTATAGGCAAGATCTTCCTGTGATGGAAAAGTGTGAGCAGCAAATGGTTTAAGGAGAATCTACTCTGATTCTGTTGGAAAAAAGGTTTTAGTGGATGAATGAAATCCAGCTGTGTATCACCTTCTCCAAAGTCTGGAGAATTCCATCGGACGGCAGCGTCCAAACATGTGCTCAGCAGAAACACAGCTTCATCTTAAGGGAAACACGGATATGTGGATGAAAAATAAGATATAATAATAACAGTTCATGTCTTAGTTTGAGAAATCGGATTCATGTCTTAAAGAAGGTTTTGTACGCTACACATAGTTAAGCGAGTATGGAAGCCCGTTTCCGCCACTAAAAAAAAAAAAAAAGATTTTTGCAACTTTTTATCTCAGAATTGTGAGTTATAAAGTCAGAATTGAGAGATATAAAGTCAGAATTGTGAGATATAAAGTCAGAATTGTGAGATATAAAAGTCAGAATTGTGTGATATAAAGTCAGAATTGTGAGATATAAAGTCAGAATTGAGAGATATAAAGTCAGAATTGTGAGATATAAAGTCAGAATTGTGAGATATAAAGTCAGAATTGAGAGATATAAAGTCAGAATTGAGAGATATAAAGTCAGAATTGTGTGATATAAAGTCAGAATTGAGATATAAAGTCAGAATTGAGATATAAAGTCAGAATTGTGAGATATAAAGTCATAATTCTGAGATATAAAGTCAGAATTGAGATATAAAGTCAGAATTGAGAGATATAAAGTCAGAATTGTGTGATATAACGTCAGAATTGAGAGATATAAAGTCAGAATTGTGTGATATAAAGTCAGAATTGAGAGATATAAAGTCAGAATTGAGAGATATAAAGTCAGAATTGTGTGATATAAAGTCAGAATTGAGAGATATAAAGTCAGAATTGTGTGATATAACGTCAGAATTGAGAGATATAAAGTCAGAATTGTGTGATATAAAGTCAGAATTGAGAGATATAAAGTCAGAATTGAGAGATATAAAGTCAGAGTTGCGAGATATAAAGTCAGAATTGCGAGATATAAAGTCAGAATTGCGAGATAAAAAGTCAGAATTGAGAGATATAAAGTCAGATAATTGTGAGATATAAAGTCAGAATTGTGTGATATAAAGTCAGAATTGTGAGATATAAAGTCAGAATTGTGAGTTATAAAGTCAGAAATCAAAGTGTTTCAATCTTCTGTTTATTCAGATATGACGCGTGTTATCTTCTTCTGCTGAAGGGCATATTTTGAGCTGATATCAAGAGCGCCCTCTGGCTTTCAGGTGAAGTATTTATTGCTGATCACAGAGCCGTACAGCTCTGACAAGCCGCGCATTAAATAGTTGCAGGCTTTGCCAAATCATGTGCGATTTAAACGCGATAAATCGTGCAGCCCTACATGGAAACATAAACTTATGCCATAATATTTTATTTTGAATTTCTTATTATTAAAACACCATTTTAAATAGTTTTCTCAGTCTGTTTATTTTTTAAATTTGTATTTACAGATGGGATATGAGACGCAAACGTCTAAGCAGGAAAAAAGCACATGGATGTGGAAATAAATCTGAAATTAAACGGATATCGGTCACGTAAAGGAACAGATCGTATATTCCCGTCATTCGTTCGTCACTGAAAAAGCGACTCAGGTGGACACGAACCACGATCACATGGCACAATGGAGGACGAAGAAAAAATGGGATAGTCAACAAATGGGAATTGGGCATTAAGACCTGCACACGCTCTCATCCACACGCTTGTTCAACATTCATCTACATTCTCCTCCAGACGCTCGCCCACACACACACACACACACACACTTGTGAGGCCTAAAAATCTCTGCTTGGAAATTCTGACAAATATCTATTAACTGTAACAAGTAGGCTGAATGAGTCCATCCATCAGCTCTTCAGTAACGTAATAACCCGAGGTTATTGGACTGGACCAGGTTTTGTTCGGGACAGGGACAGGCCAAGGCCAGATAATATTAGGACTCTTCATATTACACACCTACACGAAACGCTTCACATGCCTTCATTAGTGAATCTTGATGCTGACGCTCTCATCTCGATCTCTTCAGGGAGATGTGAAAACTTTCAAAACACACTTAGAAAAGTGACTCCAAATCATTACAATAGACTAAATAGTAATTTACAAAAAAAAAAAAAAACAACAACAACATAACTTTTCATCAATATCTAGTGATGGACGATTTCAAAACACTGAAGCTTTACGAATCTTTTGTTTCGAATCAGTGATTCGGTTCTCTTATCAAACTTACATAAACGATTGAAATTGCGAATCACTAATGACGTAACGAAGCCTCGTTTACTGAAATCACGCGACTTTGGCGCTCCGAACCACTGATTCGACAC
Source organism: Opsariichthys bidens (assembly GCA_037194245.1). Taxonomy (NCBI): domain Eukaryota; kingdom Metazoa; phylum Chordata; class Actinopteri; order Cypriniformes; family Xenocyprididae; genus Opsariichthys; species Opsariichthys bidens. Next base: position 27,119,471 of record CM074284.1, read on the forward strand.
AAAAGATTCGTTTCAATGTTTTGAAATCGTCCATCACTTGATATTGTTGAATAAAGTCGTTATTTGGTTTTTTGCCGCACAAAAGGTATTATTGTCAATTTATAACATTAAGGTTGAACCACTGTAGTCACATGACCTGTTTTAAATATGTTTTAGTATCTTTCTGGACATTGAAAGTGTTTATTATCCATAGAGACTCACTGAATCATCGGATTTCATCAAAAATATCTTCATTTGTGTTCTGAAGATGAACGAAGGTCTTACGGGAGAGGAATTAATGATAATATAATACAATATATAATATCATAAGACCAGAGAACAGGTCATTTACCCAACAAACCATACTACACTCTACAAAACGCTGGGTTAAAATCAACCCAAGTTGGGTTGAAAATGGACAAACCCAGCGGTTGGGTTAAATGTTTGCCCCAACCTGCTGGATAGTTTTATTTAACTCAAGTATTGTTTACTTGGTGGTTTAAAATGAACCCAAAACAGGTTGGAAATTAAAAATCATATATACATTTATTAATAAGCCATTTTATAAATGTTTGTTTAATTATTATTCATTCAACTAATAGTAATAGTAAGAAATATAGTGACTTTTGAAACAATTACATAAAACTACCCAGCAGGTTGGGGCAAACATTTAACCCAACCCAACTTGGGTTGATTTTAACCCAGCATTTTTGGAGTGCATGGAAGTGTGTGTGCGGCTTCCAAAACCCAAGACGGATGTTTACCTCCCCGCCGTGGCCGTCGAAGATGCCGAAGATGGTCGGATGGCTCTTGTTGAGTGTGTCCGCGAGGATGCCGAACCTGTCCTCCATGTGATCTCTCCTGCCCTGGATCGAGTACACCGCTGCGCTGCTGCTCTTGTACTGCCATGTCTTCGAGAACTCCTGGTCCAGCGCCGCGCGCTCGTTCTGCATCATCTCCGCCACCTTGCCCTTCATCATGTTCACCGCGTCGCGGCTGGACTGCACGATGGTCTTCACCTCATCCGTGTGGAAGAGGAAGCTCCAGAGGGCCAGACTGACGCACAGCAGCAGCAGCGTCTCCGGCCGCAGCAGCAGATAGCGCATGATCCGGGCCAGCAGCGACAGCGCACTCATGCTCTCCTCCGGCGTGCACGCGCGCACTCACTGAAGACTGAACTAACGCGCATCAGCGGGAGAAGCGGCTCGTGCGCTAGTGACAGCGGAACATCTGTTCATCTGAATACGTTCCCCAAGAAGACGATCGGGAGATGCGATGTTTTCGCTTCAGGAAATAATAAGTAGACGCGACGCTATTGCCTTTGAAAATGATAAATGTTAGTTTGGCGCGGCAGCGCGTGCAGGTGTTCTGCGTAGTGTGCGCGTGCTCGCAGCTCGGTGCAGCGCGCTCGTGTGTGTGTGTGTGGGCGCGCGACAAACAGATGCCAGACAGTCAGTAACCACTGCTGTTTGTTCAGTGCGACTCACAACTAAATACACTAAACCAAACTGCCTGTCAAAATAAAAGTTTGAACTGAATAGTTAAAACAGAAACCACAAAATTGGGAGTCAAAGTTTAGTAATGGGTAAAAAAATGGATTGTACAAGCTCTATTCTTCTGCAGCTACCTACCAAATAGATCAATAAATGAACAAAATATTGGATTACATGCAATAATCACTATAAGAACTACTGCAATAATATGGAAAACTTCAGGGGAAATGTCACTTGTTGGTAATCCTTTATAATAAGAATATAGTCACTTAAATAGTCAGGCCTAGCATTAATTTAGTTATTCAGACGTAAGATGACATAAAAAAATAAAATGAATATGTACATCAGTGTTCCTCCTCGGCTAAATTCGATTCAACCATCAGTTTCTACACTTTCGTGTGGAAAAAAAATGATTTATTGTGAGCTTTAGTTCGATTTATTGAATAAAATGTGAGTTTTCACAGCTTCAGGGATTATAAAGGGAGAGCGAGGTGGAAAATTCGTTCACAAGAAAAGTTGTTGTTTTTCATGAGATTGTGTGAGTAGCGAGTGATTTTATATTTATTCAAAGTAAAACTGAGTGAAAATCTATTACAAGAAATGGCTAATAATAAATGCTGCCATCTTTTTATTTTTAAATTTTTCTATCAAATGTTGGATTTTCCTACATCTTGAAACGTTCGGTTGTACAAATATAGGGACAATCTCAGAATGATGAACATATAATGTTTGCGGTCTCTACATTAAAAATAACAACTGCTCTACTGGACGAATGGGCAAAAATTCCCACAGAAACACTCCAAAATATTGTGGAAAGCCTTCCCAGAAGAGTGGACGCTATTACAGCTGCAAACTGGGACCAACTCCACATGAATGTGTGTGTGTTTACAATGTGATGACGGATGGTGTAACGGTCAGGTGTCTCGACCCTGTTGTGCTGTCGATCTCACGCTCAGCAGGAAGTGTGTCGCCTTCAAAATCCTTTGAAATTGCCCTTTTATTTTTACTCAACTCACTTCAGACTTCTTCAGAATAATGTCAAGACATGGCAGATGTAGATCTGTGAAAGGATTCTAGATATCTTAAACACCGTTTCCATGGAAACACGTCAAACTTTTATAATATTCTTGGATGATTTTGAGGTTCTTAGCCTGCTTGCATGAAAACTCGACACACACATCAGAGATGTCGGCCAGTAGACGTGGGCAAAGACGGGAGGAGGGGCTCTACAGCGCCACCTTTTGACGAAAGTTAGGGGGTTCGTTTTACCTACAGTTACCAAACTCGGTACACATATTGGTCTCATCAAGCTGGACAACTTTCTCATTTATAGTCATTAGCTCCAACCAACAAGAAGTCAGATATTTTAGTGTATTTTTGAATAATCAGGCTCTGAGTTTTTAATTACGAGATTCATACAATCACCACCAAACTCACATGAAACAAACACACTGAAGATTGTGAATGATTATAGGATATCTTGAACAGTGTTGCCATGACAGACAGGTGTACATTTAAAACCATGAATTTTTTTTTAATAGAACAGCAAGTCACACAAACAATTAAAGATTAATTAAAACAATTCAAAATACTTCATTTTCATTGAAGCGTGAGCTGTTAAAGCTCCGCCCTCTTCTGGAGCAGCAGCTCATTTGCATTTAAAGGGACACACACAAAAACGGCGTGTTTTTGCTAATTTGGCAAGCGATAATAAATGATCTGTGGGGGATTTTGAGCTGAAACTTCTGGAGACACCAGAGACTGATATTACAACTTGTGAAAGAGGTGTTATAGGTCACCTTTACTAATAAAAAAACAACTATTTGGGACATGCCATGGACCTAACACCTAAAAATAAGAGTCTTTGCAGAGTAAAGATTTTTCAAAAGTTATTCTTGTTAAGATTACATATTTAAAAGTACAGAAAAATGTTCTTGAGCGCATTTACAAAAACTAATCAATCAAACTGGATTGCTTCTTTGCTTGAAATTAATTTTAGGATAATTGAACAAAATTAAGAATGCAAACCTGACTCAACTAAATGGCATTGAATGAACTTTTATGTAATAAACTTATAATAAACGATGTTAATTAAATGCAACATAACCCAGTTATGTGGAACCTGTTGACATGAAAAAGTGAAGTAAATCCAACATATCATTTTTCAGCTTGTTGGAGGGTCAGGACCCTCCTGAGACCAGCGGTTCTCCTCATTTCACGAAACACCAAGTTAAAACAGTGCAAGCGTCATACTCTCAACCAGACTGAGCAGGTCTCGCAGGGGCAGAAGTTTCGCCACTTTCTTCTTGTGGCCCTAGAGACAAGGGGTTCCTGCTTAATTCTTGTCGAACCCATGGCAGCTGACCGCCTCTTGTACCGGCGGGTGACAATTCGGACGGCTTCTGTCAGTGTGTCCAGCTGGAGATTCGCGTCTAAACGTCCAGACCCCAGCGAAAGCAAGAGCTTTCTTTCCTCCTTATTTTTAGCGTGATGCATCACCACCAGATGCTGGCCAAGAACAATAGTGGCAGAGAACATGCAGACTCATAGTAAATATCCAGGCGAAAGGTCAAAGGCGGGCAGATAAACATCAAAAACAAGAAACTGGCAGGATCAGGAAACAAGGATAATACACTCGGAATTGCAATACAGGGAATAACAATACTTCGCAGTGTGAGTGTTTGTGAGTGGTGCTTTTATAGTGATGAGGTGTGAATTTAATTGAATCTGTGCTACAGCTGGCTAGGGTGATCAGTGACTGGGTGAGGGGCTTGTGGGAAATGAAGTTTGTGTGACAGAGTCCATGACGTGGAAGGGCGACCTCTGGTGGCAAGTGGGTGAGACGTGACGGAGCGGATTCATAACAATAAATGTCTTTACTGTAACGTTTGATCGATTTAATGCATCCTTGCTGAATAAAAGTATTAATTATTTTTTAATTTCTTTCCAAAAAATTAATTCTTACTGACTACAAACTTTTGAAGAGTAGTGTATACTGTAAAAAAAGCTTTCTATTCATCAAATAATCCTGAAAAAAATTGTAATAATCATAAATGTTTCCTGAGCATCACATCAGAATGATTTCTGAAGGATCATGTGACACTGAAGACTGAAGTAATGATGCAGAAAATTCAGCTTTGCCAACACAAAATAAATTGTATTTTAAAATATATTCAAATATAAAACAGTTATTAAATTATTAAATATTTCACAATATTACTGTTTTTCCTGTATTTTGGTTCAAATAAATGAAGCATTGGTGAGCCTTGTTTTAAAACATTAAATAAATCTTACATTTCTAATCATTTTGGCCACCACTGTACACACACACACACACACACACACACCAGTTCTTTCTGGTTCTCAAATCTGATTGGCTGATAACCGTGCGATATTTTAGTTAAACATAAGATTTATTTTAGGTACATAAAACAGGCAATCTTTGGTCTTATTAATCTATTACTTGTTCCAGAGCTAATGGAATTGTGCCATGTTTAATTTGATCATTTAATATTATTATACATCCTCTATAGCATAGCATAACGGCTAACATTACAGTAGACGGGAAATATCAGACGAACACACTTCTCCTTCCTCAAATACATAAAACATTAGCCTTTATAGACAGTGTTTCTTGAGCAAAGAAAACGTGTACTTTTTTTTCAAACATTAGATTTTATTTACCTTCGCAATGCAAACAAGCAGAGATCTTCAATAGGGCGGAGTTATGAGGCTTGACTGACAGCTGGAAGATCCAATGGAGTTACTAGGTTTTGTCACAAGGTCTTTAAAATCCTTCTCATTCGTTAAATATTTGTAAAACCCACACTAGTGTCATTTATACTGACTATTGTTGTTCATTTAAATATTGTTGTTCAATAAATATTATTTTATTTAAATGTGTATGTTCTGGAAAATTCGACAAATGCAAAGATCGCTTTCCTCAGCGGACATTCAATTGAATTTTTATAATGGATATAATATTATAGAACTCAACATTCCTTCATTATTAGTTCTACAGTGACATTTCATAATTAGTAACGGAGGCTTGATCAATCTGTCAACTTGAGATTTGAGTCCGTGGCGGAAGGAAGTAGTTCTGTACAAAAGAGGGTTTTAAAGACACTCTGTTGTTATTTCTTATTTATTTACACACTCGCGCTGTCGAACCGTTGTATAAACGCAATATCACACTCGTAGCCGTCCGATATGACTTTATATCAGCATTCCGTGATTACCTGCAGCTGAATCACAGCCGTGCCGATGATATACAGCCATATCGCATGCTTCAAGTGTGATATTGCTTATATATACACACACAGATATATATATATAAATATATTTTTTACATACACACATGTATTCTCATTTACATATAAATATATATAATTTATAGTCCTGTATATATATATATATATATATATATATATATATATATATATATATATATATATATATATACACATACATATGGACATAATAAACAATCATCTGGTCTTTGTCAGGTCTTAAAAACGTAGATGAACAACAACGCATGACGTGTCACACTTTGTCATCATTTATTTATATTGATTATCATTATTTATAGGCCTGTTTCTTATTTACACACACATGCATTTATATGTATGTCTGTATATGTATTAATTACGGTGGCCGAGAGAGCTCAAAGCGCTGCAAATAAAAAACACATGCAAATAAAAAAAACCCATGCAAATAAAAAAACACAGGCAAATAAAAAAAACACATGCAAATAAAAAACACATGCAAATAAAAAAACACAGGCAAATAAAAAAAACACATGCAAATAAAAAAACGCATGCAAATAAAAAACACATGCAAATAAAAAACACATGCAGATAAAAAAACACATGCAAATAAAAAAACACATGCAAATAAAAAACACATGCAGATAAAAAACCACATGCAAATAAAAAACACATGCAGATAAAAAAACACATGCAAATAAAAAAACACATGCAAATAAAAAACACATGCAGATAAAAAACACATGCAAATAAAAAAACACATGCAAATAAAAAACACATGCAAATAAAAAAACACATGCAAATAAAAAAACCACATGCAAATAAAAACCACATCCAAATAAGAAACCACATGCAAATAAGAAAACACATGCAAATAAAAAACACATGCAAATAAAAAACACATGCAAATAAAAAAACACATGCAAATAAAAAACACATGCAAATAAAAAAACACATGCAAATAAGAAAACACATGCAAATAAAAAAACACATGCAAATAAAAAACCACATGCAAATAAAAAACACATGAAAATAAAAAAACCACATGCAAATAAAAAAAACACATGCAAATAAAAAACACATGCAAATAAAAAACACATGCAGATAAAAAACCACATGCAAATAAAAAAACACATGCAGATAAAAAAACACATGCAAATAAAAAAACACATGCAAATAAAAAACACATGCAGATAAAAAACACATGCAAATAAAAAAACACATGCAAATAAAAAACACATGCAAATAAAAAAACACATGCAAATAAAAAAACCACATGCAAATAAAAACCACATCCAAATAAGAAACCACATGCAAATAAGAAAACACATGCAAATAAAAAACACATGCAAATAAAAAAACACATGCAAATAAAAAACACATGCAAATAAAAAAACACATGCAAATAAGAAAACACATGCAAATAAAAAAACACATGCAAATAAAAAAACCACATGCAAATAAAAAACACATGCAAATAAAAAAACCACATGCAAATAAGAAACCACATGCAAATAAGAAAACACATGCAAATAAAAAACACATGCAAATAAAAAAACACATGCAAATAAAAAAACACATGCAAATAAGAAAACACATGCAAATAAGAAAACACATGCAAATAAAAAAACACATGCAAATAAAAAAACACATGCAAATAAAAAACACATGCAAATAAAAAAACACATGCAAATAAAAAAACACATGCAAATAAAAAAACACATGCAAATAAGAAAACACATGCAAATAAAAAAACACATGCAAATAAAAAAAAAAACGTGATCATCAGTTTGACAACACATGTGCTGCAAATCCTCACTACACATGCAAACACAAAAAGCACTGCAAATACAAAAATGCCCTACGTTTACAAAAAGCGCTGCAAACACACAAACCACAACGGAAATGTTTCAAAGGGGACCCCAGAAAGTGACGGCCCCTACAGGATAAACTGAAATTTCGATAGGATTTTTTGACAAAGGCTTAACCAAATGATTTTCCAACATCACATTTCTGATCTCTTTGTCAGTGTGGATTCATCATCCTGGGATGTTTCGTTCATTTTTTACTTCAGTTCCCATTCAACACTAAATAAATCCTGACGCTCTAAAGTTCCAGTTCCACTTCACTTTATCTCCAGGACTGATTTAAATACATTTCCCGATGTTTCTGCTTCACTGATGTTTAGTGTGAACTCTGTTCATGACGAAAATGATCACTCGCATTTGCATTCAGGCGTATGCGGCGGGCAGCAATCAGGGGTCCTGTCATTCTGACAACGTGTCGTGGCGTCATCAGCAGTCGCAGACAGGCACGTGTTCGTGCGAGGAAGTGTTTATGTAATTCGCGCTGATTCTCCAACACAGTGAGTATTTACCGAGTGTGTATGTGTGTGTGCCGGTGGTTTATAGGGTCATCCGTATTTATGGCGGCACAGTTTTGGTGTGTTAAAGTGTTTTCACTGTTGTTGTAGTCATGGAGTACATGCAGGACCCGCCATCCAGCAGCCACGGGAACATGTGAGTGTTGAACAGTGTGGTGGTTCTGACCCTACAGCCCATAAGAGTGCTGTTTTGGTCCGGCTCGCTTTGCTTGAGGTGTTTGTCTGATTTCTCCGCAGTCTCTGCTGCACATGCGGTGTTCCCATCCCTCCGAACCCCGCCAACATGTGTGTGTCCTGCCTGAGGACTCAAGTGGACATCTCTGAGGGGATTCCCAAACAGGTGTCGGTCCACTTCTGCCGGCAGTGTGAACGGTACCTGAGCACAGCTGACCAATACACTCACTCCTGATGACATGATGAGACAGCGTTTTCAAATCTCTGATGTTGTTCATAAATAGTGATGAAAGCCAAACTATTACACGTCACAGATGAATATTTAGAGAGTAATCAATCAAAAATCAAAATGAGCATTTTCACCTGAGATTTGGAGACAGAAATGACTTTATAAAGACGGAGCGTCATTATTGTGTTTTCACACAGAGATCGCTGGATCTGTCAGTCAAATCTTTATCAATCTTTGTCTCATTATATGTCAACAGTGACCGTTCAACAATGGGAAAAAGCTCTTCCTCAAGTTGTCACGACTGGAACTCAAGAAGTGTTCAAGATATCTTCATATCCTTCTAGATTCTGCTTCTGAACACACTTTCCTCTGGAAATCTTCCTGTTAGAGGCTCTCGACGGCTCAATCCCAGAGAGATGGAGATATTAATGAGGAAACTGATCAGTTTCAGTGGTCAAGAACCAAATGTGGGTCACTTTGAACACAGATGAGAGTTCTTGTGTTTAAAGAGGAACATCTGAAGAACGAATAATGTCAAAACTAGAAATATATCTCGTTTCCCTCGATCAGAATAACTGTAGAAATCAAACAAAAATCCAGTGAAGCTGTTGAAGTCGAGGCACATTAACTTCCTCTCGAAACGGTGTTGATGAGAATCTCTATTTGAATCAGATCTTTGGAAGATTTTGTTCATTTGAACAGTTTCTGAAGCTACAAAGAGTTGAAGTTGGCAGTATCGTGACGACATCCTTATATCTGTGAGACTGAACCATAGAGCCTTAAAATGAGAAGACAGAAGAAGAGCAAGAATCTGAAGTGACATGAAGACGTCTCGAACACTTCTCGAATTAAACACACGTAAACTGTAGAAAAATGCTTGTTTTGGCACTTCGAGAGGTTTGAGTTCGGCTGTTTTGATCGAGGGGAAAAAGTTTCAGCGTTATTCGTTCTTCAGATGTTCCTCTTTAAACAGAAGAACTATCATCTGTGTTCAAAGTGACCCACATTTGGTTCTTGACCACTGAAACTGATCAGTTTCCTCATTAATATCTCCATCTCTCTGGGATTGAGCCGTCAAGAGCCTCTAACAGGAAGATTTCCAGAGGAAAGTGTGTTCAGAAGCAGAATCTAGAAGGATATGAAGATATCTTGAACACTTCTTGAGTTCCAGTCGTGACAACTTGAGGAAGAGCTTTTTCCCATTGTTGAACAGTCACTGTTGACATATAATGAGACAAAGATTGATAAAGATTTGACTGACAGATCCAGCGATCTCTGTGTGAAAACACAATAATGACGCTCCGTCTTTATAAAGTCATTTCTGTCTCCAAATCTCAGGTGAAAATGCTCATTTTGATCCTCCTCGACAACATAGTGGATTACTCTCTAAATATTCATCTGTGACGTCTAATAGTTTGGCTTTCATCACTGTTTATGAACAACATCAGAGATTTGAGCCGGGGAGGTTTCTGAAAAGCGGTTGATTTGACATGAATGACTGGTGAAAAAAACGCGTTTGAGACTCGTAGCTGTTGTTGTCACGGACTTGTGATTGTGCTAGAAACATTTCCAAGAAAATAAATGTCTTTGAGACAAAATATTCTACAAGTGTGCAACTGTCTCATTGCATGAATTCACATATTAATTTGCGGATGTGCAAAATTTGTCTTCATGTTTTTTGGTACGGGTTTGTGAATGAGTTTTGCTTTGTTTTCCCAAATTCTATTTTCTCCATTTAAATTTTTCTGCAATCTTTTTTTTTCCCCTGTTTTAATTTTTTTGGATATTTTAATGGATAATTTTAATGTCTAATTGAAATCATGAAACATACAGTTTAACTACGATTTATTAAAACTTAAAAATTAATTTTAATTGTTTATTAAAACAAAAATGACATATTTATGGTCCTATGAATTTTTATTTTTTGTACCAAATTTCGGTTCTGTTTCATGGACTCCATTTTAATGGTGTATTTAAATTTTAATAATATCTTAATTAATTGGATTAATAATAAACAACAATTTTAATGTGCATTTTTTTTTAATGAATCCCGTACAGTAAATTCAGTTTTTATGACCTGATTCCGTCCGTGTTTTCGGCATCGTGGAACTCACTGGACCCTACAGCTGGAAATATGAGCGTTTGAGTTTCTTAATTAGTGATGTGTAGAGTAGGGTCTGTGCGACTGCAGTGAAGACGGTATAACTCTGTCAGATGCTGCAAAAGCACCTTCTCAGCCACGCTTCAGAGCTGTGGTGTGTTCCTCCATCTGTTTCGGAACTGATTATGGATTTATAACATGACATTGAGTCCCTTAGCGCTGGTCTGACTTTGAGATCATGTCTTGATGAGGGTTTTCTCGTGTTTGGCAGGTACCTGCAGCCTCCGGCCACATGGCTTCAGTGTGCTCTTGAGTCCAGGGAGCTTCTGGCTCTGTGCCTGAAGAAACTGAAGGCCTCCATGACGAAGGTTGGTTACGCAGTGGTCAGGTCGGGGACACCTGCAGGTGGTGCTGAGTTCACACTGTGTGGTTTATTTCCATGCAGGTGAGGCTCATCGATGCTGGCTTCTTGTGGACAGAACCCCACTCTAAAAGAATCAAGATGAAGCTGACCATCCAGAAAGAGGTACTGCAGGCGTCGGGTGAGTCCAGGTCTCCGGTCAGAGCCGAGTTTCACTGAGACCCGTGTGCCCGCAGGTCCTGAACGGAGCCATCCTGCAGCAGGTGTTCGTGGTGGAGTTCGTCATTCAGGCTCAGATGTGCGAGGACTGCCATCGGGTGGAAGCCAAGGACTTCTGGAACTCAGTGGTGCAAGTCAGGCAGAAGGTGCGTTAAGTTCTCGAACCGATGTTTGGACCTGGAAGACCCACCAACATGTTCTTTCTGATAAAACGCTTCATCTTTTGAAGCAAATGTTATTGGGTCGTGCTGGTTTTAACCTTTTTTACTCCGTTTAATCAAATGTAGGTTGAGTTTTAGCAAAAATGAACTGTAAAAACCTCATTGTTTTACCATAAATTTTAAAAGCTGAGTCTACTTGTCTTCAGTAAAGCTTGAGAACTTTACTGGTTGCGCTTATTTTACAGTACGTGCACTTTTACTGTACTTCCAATGTACTCCCCGCCAAAGTATTGAGGAGTGTCAGGGTCAAGGTTCAGGGTTAGTGGCATTAAGTAGGATGGGCGATACAGCCTCAATTATATCACGATATTTCGAGAATATTTGCGATAACGATATTTATGATGATGTCATTGATGACAGAATACCCATAATACCCATACCGATTTTCTTTCTAAGAACTATAATACACTCAAAAATCTACTTCTCTTCAGCGCAAAGTTTTATCTCAATAAAAATCAAGTAAAAAAATAGTAAACAGCAGCTCAAATAAATGCAATAAATAGGGCGATGAAATGTTTTTATCCAGGTAAGAAATACTACCGAAATTAATCAAATTAGATTACTTCAATTTCTGTTGTCTTCATTGTAAAAATGAAATACAGATTGATCCTTACCATTAAAGTTGAAAGTGATTTTCTTTTGTTCTGTGATGAACATGACAGACGGCAGCAGGAATATTGGACTACTGTCACTTTAAGAGTTTTAGCACGGACCCACTATACTGTTACACAACATCGTTCTCTTTCTCAACGGCGTAACGTTCCAAAACTGACTGTTCAACTGGATCCTGAAGACATGTTGACATAATTCTGTGTGTATTTGAATGTTTTAGCGCAGTAAGCCACTCATTTCAGACTCTGGGACCCTGATTTCCAACGGAAATGCAAAATTTACTTTCCTCAGAGAACATAACTTTGGACCTCTCAGCAGCAGTCCAGTCTTTTTTGTCTTTAGCCCAGACGAGATGCTTCTGACGCCATCTTTGTTCAAGAGTGTCTTGACACAAGGAGTGCGACAGCTGAAACCCATGTCTTGCATACGTCTGTGCGTGGTGGCTCTTGAAGCACTGACTCCAGCTGCAGTCTGCTCTTTGTGAATCTCCCCCACATTTTTGAATGGGTTTTGTTTCACAGTCCTCTCCAGGGTCCAGTTATCCCTATTGCTTGTACACTTGACACTTGAACATGACAGACGGCAGCAGGAATATTGGACTACTGTCACTTTAAGAGTTTTAGCACGGACCCACTATACTGTTACACAACATCGTTCTCTTTCTCAACGGCGTAACGTTCCAAAACTGACTGTTCAACTGGATCCTGAAGACATGTTGACATAATTCTGTGTGTATTTGAATGTTTTAGCGCAGTAAGCCACTCATTTCAGACTCTGGGACCCTGATTTCCAACGGAAATGCAAAATTTACTTTCCTCAGAGAACATAACTTTGGACCTCTCAGCAGCAGTCCAGTCCTTTTTGTCTTTAGCCCAGACGAGATGCTTCTGACGCCATCTTTGTTCGAGAGTGTCTTGACACAAGGAGTGCGACAGCTGAAACCCATGTCTTGCATACGTCTGTGCGTGGTGGCTCTTGAAGCACTGACTCCAGCTGCAGTCTGCTCTTTGTGAATCTCCCCCACATTTTTGAATGGGTTTTGTTTCACAGTCCTCTCCAGGGTCCAGTTATCCCTATTGCTTGTACACTTGACACTTGAACATGACAGACGGCAGCAGGAATATTGGACTACTGTCACTTTAAGAGTTTTAGCACGGACCCACTATACTGTTACACAACATCGTTCTCTTTCTCAACGGCGTAACGTTCCAAAACTGACTGTTCAACTGGATCCTGAAGACATGTTGACATAATTCTGTGTGTATTTGAATGTTTTAGCGCAGTAAGCCACTCATTTCAGACTCAGAAGTTGTTAGTGTGCTCCACTCATATAGATCAGTGGTCGAGCGCGAATGAGTCGAGTGAGAGAGAGGTAAAACGGATCGGCTCAGAAACTGACGGTCGCTCTCCTATCCGGGATGATCATGAGGAAAATGGGCCGAGTGGTGGAACAAGTTTGTTGTGTTTCCACCTTTAACGGTTACAGTTTCTTGCATATTTTGCAAAATATTGTGTTTAATTGTTGGAGGTCTGACCACTTGTTATCAAACCACTTCCACACTGTTGAAGAAGCTCCTGTTCAGGTACTAAATCGTCTTCGGAGGCTGATAGGCTGCTCTTACTCTCAGACAGGTGTTGTTCTCCTCATCGCATCGCTGTATCATTGACATCGCGATATGACACTTTTTTTTATCATGCAAAAAATTATACCATGTTATCGTGGATGGTATGATATCTGCTCTACAGTCTTACGTCTCTGTGCATCCTTAATTGTTGCTTTCAGACAGTATTATTCATATTTATCTTAGTATTTAAAGTGTTGCACCTTGTTTTTTCCTCCAGACTGTCCACAAGAAGACGTTCTACTACCTGGAGCAGCTGATTTTGAAGCACAAGCTGCATCAGAACTCCTTGCGCATCAAAGAGATTCATGGTGTGTTTCCCATCATCCTCGGTGCTGTATGAGGAGTTGCTGTCTGTGTTTAACCCTTCTTCATCTTTCTTGTGTGTGTTTTCAGAGGGCATTGATTTCTACTACGGCTCTAAGCAGCATGCGCAGAAGATGGTGGACTTCCTGCAGTGCACCGTTCCCTGCAGGTCTGAGTCCAGCCACAATTCAGTCATGCTCGAGAAATATTAAATCTAAACAAGCTTTTGAAGCTCTTGGTGATTTAAATGCAGCTTGACTTTGAGATTCAGCGTGTCAGGTTTGAAGTGAAGCATTATGGTAGATGTTGAACTGACTGAATGTTTCTGAAGGTCGAAGGCGTCTCAGCGGTTGATCTCTCATGATGTTCACTCAAATACCTACAACTACAAAAGCACCTTCTCAGTGGAGATCGTTCCTGTGTGTAAGGTGAGACCCGAACATGATTCGGACAGATCTTTAGCGCTCTGATTCTTCATATGACACTGCACACAAACATACTGCACATCATTTTCATATTTTGCCAGTTTTTCCCTAAATATATGTTAATGATCGATCACCGGCTCAGTATTGGCCACCGCTGATCATGTGACGCAAAAGCCGGCCAATAATGAGTCTGCATTCAGATGTGAAACTGGAAGCAGAAGAGATTGTTGAATAGTCGTTATTTTTGTTTTGTGCTCTAAAAGTATGTCTTTAGTTCCTTTCTGGACCTTGAAAGTATGAACGAGTCATAAACCTCTCGGATTTCATCAAAAAATATTCAAATTCAGTTGCGATTCAATAAAAGAAATATCAGGTTTTATATATATATATATTATATTATATATAAATAAGGTATGTGTGCTTAAATTATTTACATCAGAGCGACAGTAAATGCTGCTCCAGATGAACTCTTTTGCTGTGAGTTTGGGTTGCTTGTAACGTTCATCTGGGAACACGATGTGCCATTTCATCAGATTTATAAGGAAAATCATTTATAAACATATGCCGACACAGGAGAATACATGAATCATTCGCATATTTAGAAACCTATTCATCACAATCTGAAAGTGAAAGTTTAAAGCCTCTCTCTGAGTTTTGATGTCCACATGTTCTTGTTCAAGAAATTACAGTGGCTGAAGCATTTCAATCGTGAAAAAGTGTGACAGTAATCATCACCAGGCTGTTGGCGCCCTCTGCAGGCATTTGATTAGGTCTATTTTTATTGCCACAAAAAATAAGAGATCATTTCCAAAATAATCATCCGTGACAGCCATACTCTAGACCTTAATTCCTGAAAAAGTGAGTCTTCTGTGTGAATGCGAGCCTGAGCGAGAATGTTGACAAGTTCGGTCCTGTCAGGACCTGGGTTTGATCCAGGACGCCCCGTGTGCGTGATGACGTTAGTGGCTGTTTAACGGGGGAAGAGCGTTTCTTTAACAAACAAAGACTCAAATTGGAAAATAGCATCTCACTGTTACAATTCAATTCACATTTATTTACATATACATATCGTTTCAAAGCAGCTTCACAGAAAATGCATGTCAACATTTCAATTTAGAGTGATCTGTTATCAGAGGTGCAAGTTATGTAATTTCAGAAATGTGCATGTACTAATCTCGCAGTTAGCTAATGTAGTTCATAACTTCAGGAAATAAGAAGTCCTGTTTGTGTGTGTTGCAGGACAATGTGGTTTGTCTGTCTCCACGGCTCGCCCAGAGTCTGGGTAACATGGGTCAGGTGTGCGTGTGTGCGCGGGTCACCAGCTCCATACACCTGATAGACCCCAACACCCTGCAGAGTGAGTTACTGCAAAAACATTCGTGTCATGTGACGTCTCGCACGCAATGTAATGTAATATAACTGTGCTGTTATTGTATTTAACAAATAAACCAAATGTCTTGAACATACAAGACTGTATAAAACATAGACGTAGTGTCCATGATGTCGGTGCCATCTTGGCAGCACGCATCACTTCCCGATAACTGAAAATGGGCAAAGAGGTGGGATGTGGGTGGAGCTAACAAACGGCTAGTAGTGACATCCACCTGTCACTCAAGTGGCCACACCCTTAATTATGCAGAACTAAAAGGATTAGTATAATTTAAAAGGACGATTTATGAAAAAAAAAAATTCAGCTTCACAATTTGTACCAGACTGTAAACATGTTTTTTTCTGCTGTGAAGTTTTACCATGTGGGAGAATCATATTTGACTCCCTTTTGGAGCCCGCCTCTAGTGGCCAGTGGATGAATTGCAGTTTTCCCCTTGTTTTTTTGCAGTAAATGCAGAATGTTTTCTGTGATGGGTAAGTTTAGAGGTAGTGTTAGGCGTAAGATTATACTGTTTGTATGAAAACATTTACGTCTGCGTGTCCCCACAAACCTCTCCAGCATGTGTAGCAGATCCTCCGCTTAAACATGAGCGTGACAGAAATATGGCTTAATAAAACTTTGCTGTTCTTTAACTGTAGAGGATGGAGTAACAGAGATGCTGTATGTGTTGGTTTCCAGTTGCAGAGGTGGATGGAAACACATACTGGCGTCACCCGTTCAACAGCCTGTGCGGCCCGCGTCAGCTAGAAGAGTTTATCATCATGGACATCGACATTATCAGAGGCCAGAAGTTAGGAGCGGGTGCTGGTCTCACATCTAATAAAGTAAGTGTGCAGCAACATAAAATCGGCTAAGATTTAGGGCCTTGAGTGAGTAAATGGGGTTAAAAATGCATGAAGATGCAGTGATGTGTGTGTTTGCAGCACACGCTGGCTGAGGTTTGGGTTCAGAAGACGTCAGAGATGGACTCCGGTCATCAGTATCACTGCAGGACTTTCCTGGGTCACCTGCTGAACATCGGAGACCTGGTGCTGGGGTCAGTTTACATGCTTCTCCTCACTGAATTAATACAGAAAACATGATTGTAACGCACTTTTGTTTCTGTACCTCAGCTTTGATTTTGCCAATGCCAATATCAATGATGAGTTCCTCAATAAAATGAACCCTCACCATGTTCCTGATGTGGTAAGACCTTCATCACTCTTCATCACATGCATATGTGCTCTGCGGGGCCAGTATATATACAGCAGCCCAAAAAGTGTTTTAAAACCTTCTGAATGGTAATATCTAACAATATCTATACATTTAATATACATTTCAATATCTAACATTTAATAATACATTGTTTTTAAACTGATAAGTTTGTAGACAAAGATCTCAGCTTATGGACCATGTAAGGGGACAAGTTTTTCTGAATTTTTTTTTCTAAAAATGTACATTGCTTAATTTGTCAACTCTGTCAGACATTAGAAAGCGTGGCGTTCAGTAAAGCAGCTAAGTGAAAAAAAAATAGATTCTCTAAAGTTTTTTCTTTTGTTAGAGTTATGAACAGTCTAGTTCTTAAATTCTTTAATTCTCAAACCTTTTTAATATTAAATATGTAAACAATGATCTTGGGTAAATCAGACATGATATCATGTAGTTTAGTTGTTTTAATATTTTAACGCAGTAAATTGAACAAAAACCTCCACCTAACTGTGTTCAAATACTGACAAATACTGACTGTGTTGACAAATACTGACGGTGTTGATATACTGACTGTTGACATACTGACTGTGTTGACGAATACTGATGTGGTGTTGACGAATACTAAATACTGACGTGGTGTTGACGAATATTAAATACTGACGTGATCTTGACGAATACTGGCTGTGTTGACGAATACTGACGTGGTGTTGACGAATACTAAATACTGACGTGGTGTTGACGAATACTGACTTGATGTTGACAAATACTGATGTGGTGTTGACGAATACTAAATACTGACGTGGTGTTGACCAATACTAAATACTGACGTGGTGTTGACCAATACTAAATACTGACGTGGTGTTGACGAATACTAAATACTGACGTGGTGTTGACGAATATTAAATACTGACGTGATGTTGACGAATACTAAATACTGACGTGATGTTGACGAATACTGACTGTTGACGAATACTGGCTGTGTTGACGAATACTGACGTGTTGACTAATACTAAATACTGACGTGGTGTTGACGAATACTGACTTGATGTTGACAAATACTGATGTGGTGTTGACGAATACTAAATACTGACGTGGTGTTGACGAATACTGACTTGATGTTGACATACTGATGTGGTGTTGACGAATTCTAAGTACTGACGTGGTGTTGACGAATACTGACTTGATGTTGACATACTGATGTGGTGTTGACGAATTCTAAGTACTGACGTGGTGTTGACGAATACTAAATACTGACGTGGTGTTGACGAATACTGACTTGATGTTGACAAATACTGACGTGGTGTTGACGAATACTAAATACTGACGTGGTGTTGACGAATACTGACTTGATGTTGACAAATACTGACGTGGTGTTGACGAATACTAAATACTGACTTGATGTTGACAAATACTGACGTGGTGTTGACGAATACTAAACTGACGTGTTGAAGAATATTAAATACTGACGTGATGTTGACGAATACTAATACTGACGTGTTGACGAATACTGACTTGATGTTGACATACTGACATGGTGTTGACGAATACTAAATGCTGACGTGGTGTTGACGAATACTGACTTGATGTTGACAAATACTGACGTGGTGTTGACGAATACTGACTGTTGACGAAAACTGGCTGTGTTGACGAATACTGACTGTTGACGAATACTGGCTGTGTTGACGAATACTGACTGTTGACGAATACTGGCTGTGTTGACGAATACTGACTGTTGACGAATACTGACTGTTGACGAATACTGGCTGTGTTGACGAATACTGGCTGTGTTGATGAATACTGACTGTGTTGACGAATACTAACGTGGCGTTGACGAATACTGACAGTGTTGACATACTAAATACTGACGTGGTGTTGACGAATACTAAATACTGACGTGGTTTTGACGAATACTAAATACTGACTTGATGTTGACAAATACTGACGTGGTTTTGACGAATACTAAATACTGACGTGGTGTTGACGAATATTAAATACTGACGTGGTGTTGACGAATACTAAATACTGACGTGATGTTGACGAATACTGGCTGTGTTGACGAATACTGACAGTGTTGACATACTAAATACTGACGTGGTGTTGACGAATACTAACGTGGTGTTGACGAATACTGATTGTGTTGACGAATACTGACAGTGTTGACATACTAAATACTGACGTGGTGTTGACGAATACTAAATACTGACGTGGTGTTGACGAATACTGACAGTGTTGACATACTAAATACTGATGTGGTGTTGACGAATACTAAATACTGACGTGGCGTTGACGAATACTAAATACTGACGTGGCGTTGACGAATACTAAATACTGATGTGGTGTTGACGAATACTGACTGTGTTGACGAATACTAACGTGGCGTTGACCAATACTAAATACTGACGCAGTGTTGACGAATACTGACTTGATGTTGACAAATACTGACGTGGTGTTGACCAATACTAAATACTGACGTGGTATTGACCAATACTAAATACTGACGTGGTATTGACCAATACTAAATACTGGCGTAGTGTTGACAAATACTGACGTGGTATTGACCAATACTAAATACTGGCGTAGTGTTGACAAATACTGACGTGGTATTGACCAATACTAAATACTGGCGTAGTGTTGACGAATACTGACTTGATGTTGACAAATACTGACGTGGTATTGACCAATACTAAATACTGACGTAGTGTTGACGAATACTGACTTGATGTTGACAAATACTGACGTGGTATTGACCAATACTAAATACTGACGTGGTATTGACCAATACTAAATACTGACGTGGTATTGACCAATACTAAATACTGGCGTAGTGTTGACGAATACTGACTTGATGTTGACAAATACTGACGTGATGACAAATACTGACGTGGTATTGACCAATACTAAATACTGACGTAGTGTTGACGAATACTGACTTGATGTTGACAAATACTGACGTGGTATTGACCAATACTAAATACTGGCGTGGTATTGACCAATACTAAATACTGGCGTGGTATTGACCAATACTAAATACTGACGTGGTATTGACCAATACTAAATACTGGCGTAGTGTTGACGAATACTGACTTGATGTTGACAAATACTGACGTGGTGTTGACCTACTAAATACTGACGTGGCGTTAACAAATACTGACTTGATGTTGACAAATCCTGACGTGGCGTTGACGAATACTAAATACTGACTTGGTGTTGAAGAATACTGGCTGGGTATTTGGCTGGAGCCAAATATACAGTATATGTAAATGGAATCATGAAACAATATTAGAAGAATTCCCCATTGGCCAAAAAACATTAACTCACATTATACAGACTTCTTGAGCACTTATCAGCCATCAGACATTAAACCTGACGGAGTTGACACGTGTTGTACAGTGGAGCAATTTTGTTTTCTTTCTCAGTTGTAGCTGCATAAATAAACATCAAAAATGGCAAGATTTAACCCACAACTATTTACAGACACTGTTACCCTGGGATGACGGAGTTGACATGTTAAAGCTGTGGCCGCAGAGACTTTAACATTGTTTATAGGAAATATAAAAAAACGACAACTTCCAGGACAATGTGTCCTACTCTGAGATCCACAATGAGCAGGAAATAGTAAGGGGTCCTCAGAGTTAAAGATGACCATGACATTGCCTGATTTATTCAGAATTATAAAAAAAATCCTGATGGAGTTGACAAGAGGACACAACTTTGATAGCAATTTTTATGGAAAATATAATTTAAGACCTTTTCTAATAAATTACAGATGTCTGCCTCACAATTTAAATGTATATTTTGAATTTTATATTTTGAATCTTTACATTGTGACCTCGTGCTGAGAACAGGCATGTATTCTCCATGCACAGAGCATGTATTTAAAATAATACTAGCAAAATTGTTTAAAAATAAAAGCAATGAATGTCCTGAGAATCCAGATTTCCTTTAGAAACTTTTTGAATGTTTTTTTCATTTTGATTGAATTTATTTATTTTTAACATAAAGAGGGCTTTTGTGTACAGGACGTGTTTTGTCCCTCATCTCAAGATTCAGTATACGTTAGGGCAGAATTTGTAAACTTATATTTCCTGAGCGTGACGCTGCTCGCGCGCCGCTCCGCAGGATCGTGTTAACCGTGAGCGTGTGCTGCTGTTCAGGTGCTGATAAAGAAGAGCTACGACCGCATGAGGAGAGCGAGGAACCGCGTGTGGAAGCTGAGGGAGCTGGAGCGCGACAGAGACTCTGCAGACACCGACGACGAGAGGTCAGCGACCACAAATCATGGCTGTAGTCTACTGCAAAACTTTACCCTTCTCTACTATACATGAAAATATTCAAATTGCACTGAGAGTTTAATTTGACACATTTGAATTGTACTTGGACACATTACGGTAATGAACGAGTTTTTCCTGTGCCGCTGAAATGATCAAAAATTGGAGTCAAATATAATTGAAAACGTCATTATTGAAAAACAGCAACCCAAATCAGCTTATGATTGTTTCTCATAGACAATATAACGAGTTCCTGGAGGACCTGGAGGAAGATGAGATCCTGAGGAAGAACGTTAACATCTTCAGAGGTGATGAAACACGTCAGCCCTAATTCTCTTGAATTAATATTGTTACTGTACTCTTATCAGAATCATGTTCCCTGTCCAGATGCCTCAAAGATCCCTGTGGAAAGCGACACGGATGATGATGGCGCTCCCAGGATCTCTCTGGCCGAGATGTTGGAGGATCTGAGCCTGAATGACGCCACCGGTGGAGAGGGGGCCGATATGATGACCGATTCATGAACTTATGAACTAGCATCAGGTCTCAGATGAACTATCTTCAAGAGAAATGCTTTTCCTCACGAGCTGGTGCAGTTCCGCAGAGAATAACACATTTGAACTCAGTTGCTGTCTATATATGACCAAAAACTGACATTCAAATACTAATGACTTCCTTTATTGTGTGGAAGAGAAAATTCGATTAAGTACAAAGTGACTGAATTAAACAGATTGTCAACAAAAAACACGCCTGCAATTTGCTGATGATTTTCTTCGTGCTCTGATGGGTTTGATAACCCAATGTTTGGGGAATTGCACAGTATAATTTTATATACAGTGGGTACGGAAAGTATTCAGACCCCCTTAAATTTTTCACTCTTTGTTATATTGCTATGGAGGACCAGGAGTGACACATAAAAATAAAACGATGAATCAATTAATTCATTTAATAATTCACACATAAAAATGTAAATAAATAAATCACTTTTATATAGGCAAATAAATAGACGTATTTAAAGTTGTTTATTTAATTCCTGTTTTTAAACGTAGATTAATAGAACAATAAAAAAAAATACATTTGTAAATCGCCTTTTAAAAACAGGAATTAAACAACTTTAAATACGTCTATTTATTTGCCTATATAAAAGTGATTTATTTATTTACATTTTTATGTGTGAATTATTAAATGAATTAATTGATTCATCGTTTTATTTTTGTGTGTCACTCTTGGTCCTCCATATATTGCAGCCATTTGCTAAAATCATTTAAGTTCTTTTTTTTTTTTCCCCTCATTAATGTACACGCAGCACCCCATATTTACCGAAAAACACAGAATTCTTGACATTTTTTCAGATTTATTAAAAAAGAAGAACTGAAATAATCACATGGTCCTAAGCAGGGGTCACCAACCTTTTTGAAACTGAGAGCTACTTCATGGGTACGGAGTCATACGAAGGGCTGCCAGTTTGATACGCTCTTCTGAAATAACACATTTGCTCAGTTTGCCTTTAGTTATGTAATATTAATAAGACTCATCTATGTGAAGACACTAATCAAGTAAATGATTTCTCACAATAATTAGCAACAAGGAGGGAAACAGATATCAATATTCAGCACTTTAATCTCAGTAAATGTTACATTTTTAGTTGATGACTTGCATCTCTACATTTCATGACAAACCCTTTTAACAAACTATGTTGTTTCAAAAAGTTCTCAATTATGTAATGTTAGAAAAATCGACTTAAATACTTTTAAATAAATCGTTGTGAAAGTGACGAGTTTTCTTCCTTTTTTCTGCCGTGTTTTTGGGGCAAGAAACTGCATTCAGCTACCGTCTCCGTTGCTCACGCGTCCGCTGGTTTTGTCTTGCGCAAAATACTTTTGAACTAGATTAGGCCAGAGTTCACCTAAACTTATCTGAACTCATGTATAATGAACATATTTTTAAGATATTGTCATTTTTAAATGTATATAAATGCAAGTGTGATTTTAAAAAAAAACGAATAGCAACAGAATAAAATTTAATTTCAGACGCAGCTCTTTTTTTCTCATGTGGTTCTTGGGGGCGACCGTGTTGGTGCCCCCTGGTCTTTAGTGTTCAGACCCTTTGCTCAGTATTTAGTAGAAGCACCTTCTGATCGAATACATGAGTATTTTTGGGAAAGATGGAACAATTTTTTTACACCTGGATTCAGGCATGAAAACGGGTCAGGGGTGAAAAAGGTGAGAAGGATATTACTCCTCTAGGGGGGTCCGGGGGCATGCTCCCCCGGAATATTCCATATTTTAAAGCATCAATCTGATGCTTTTTGAGATGCTTTTTTGCCAACCTGGGGAGAGCTGGAGAAACTTTACTTCAGCCATGAGTCAAAAATTATTATGGCCTCCTTACTAAGTATTATGCAAATATTATTTCATGCCAGGTCTAACATTTACAGTATATGAGGCACAATGTGGCAGGAGCACCACAAATGGCTTAATGCATAAACCCCACATAACTGAACTCTTCCATTATGATTCACAGCCAATACAATGTTATGTAATTCAGAAATCACAGCACTTTCATAATCACTAAGCCATAGCGATTTCAAATTTATTAAGATTTATTGTTCAGCATTACTTGAGCATTTTATAATTTGCATGGCTTGTTGATGTCTTCCTCTTATCTGAGGAAACATAAATGACGGAGTATTTTAAGATAATCCATGCGATCATCGAATCCAGAGGATTAAGTTAACTCAAAACAATATTTCATCTTTCCACATCGAACCCAGGCCGTTTACCTTCAGGAGTCAGAAGTACCGCGATTACTGTCGCCGACTGTTCGTCAGTCAAACGGCGGGAGTGGAAGGGGGATCGAGCGGGAATCTTTATTGGTGTCGATTTTCAGTCTCTTTTTAATGATAGGCTTTACGCATCTGTCAATCATCCCTCACTTGCTATTTGGGGGAAGAACCTAGTTCGCAGTTCACTGAATCGCAGTTCACTGGATATGAATCCCCCCCCCCCCCCCCCCAAAAAAAAAGTTTTCTCATCGAATCTACACGATTCACGTAGGTCACCTATTTTGGTTTCAAAACGGCGAATTTCGCCGAAAGGTGAGGGATTTTCATGCCTGTGGATTTGGGGATCCTCTCCAGTTCTGTCAGGTTGGATGATAAACGTTGGTGGACAGTCATTTTTAGGTCTTTCCAGAGATGCTCAATCGGGTTTAAGTCAGGGCTCTGGCTGGGCCGTTCAAGAACAGTCACGGAGTTGTTGTGAAGACACTCTAGCTGTGTGTTTAGGGTCATTGTCTTGTTGGAAGGTAAACCTTTGGCCCAGTCTGAGGTCCAGGGAAACAGAATTCAGAGCAGAATGCAGTAGGGAGAAACAGGCGAGGTGTGTGCGGCCCAAACACACAAATGGATCTGCCACACTAGACATTAGTCTTAAGCGTCTGTAGCGGGTGTGGGGAACGTGCTTTAATGAAGCGAGAGAAGAGGTCAGGAAAGAGTGAAGGAGAGCAGCAGCTACTGTTATACTGGCCTTGTAACCGTGTCATTATTTACTCAAGCCCGGTGCAGACTGAGACACAAAGGAGCACCTTTGTCTGAGGAGTAGTTTCTGTTGCAACATCAAGTTGTTGACATTAGGAAACTGGTGACATCAAAGGGATGCCGTGGGCATGGGTGGTCACATGACATGCCACCGGAAAGACTGACACTTAAACGATCCGCACCTCTTAAACTCACCGTACTGTTAGAGTGATTTTTCCACGGCCAGGATAGGAATGATTGATAGATGATTACATAACACGGTTTACAGAAATATTCACAATTAATCATTTTTTCTCTAAGTTTCTGGTGATTCTTTGTAGTGGGACGTGTGTAAAACCGTGACTTCTGTTTGCTCACTTCTGAAGCTGTGACTCAGTGAAGCATGTTCTCCTCATATGTGGACTTTTATTAACCAGGTTTTAGTTTGTTGCGGTGTAACACCACACCCTACATATTCAAATTCCTTCACGGCAGGACACAATGAATGGTCCAGATTTATCTTTGCCAACAAACACCATTGTTTGATGGATTTTTACAGGGTTATTTGATGAGAACATGTACCTCATAACTATTTTCTGCTCACCAGCCGGCTTCATTCTGAAGGTTTACAGCTAAATTCATCAGCCATTCAGTTTATTTGAATTCTTTAGCATCTTGAATTAATGAACGTAAGAAAGTAGGAACTTTAATTAATCAAATGGAAAACAAAATTCAGTTATATACAGGTAAATCTGCCTGGTGGCCTTAAAGCACCCTTTTGTTATTCTGGTCTGCTCCAAACCCTTCAGTGTTTTACACATTAAACACATTCTTTGAAAGATTTGCCTAGAGTCAACACTGAACGAGGGACACACAGAGGGTGGGAATGCTGTGTTTTTATTCGGTCAGATGAATAGACACGTCTGAATTCAGCTCATTTACAACGGGAAAGAACAGTACAGAAGTGTTTGACCAAGTTTAGGATCAATGCAGCTGCTGATAATTTTTCAGAAGACAATAGCTGGGTTCATTTTTCATCATTTAGCAGACACTTTTATCCAAAGCGACTTACAAGGGGTGCAATTAGGGGTTGGTGTCTTGCTCAAGGGCACTTTAGTCATGGTATCAAAGGTGGAGAGAGAGCTGTTCATTCACAATCCCCAGCTTCAATTCCTGCCGGCGTGGGAATCAAACCAACAACCTTCAGGTCACAAGCCCGACTCCCTCACCACTAGGCCACGACTACCCCTTGTTCTCAGAGTCTCTAGCAGTCGGCAGCATCCGTCCTTCCGGGGCGAGGTTTTTCCTGGAAAAGAGGGATGCTTCCCTGCATCAATTATCGGATGCTCAATGACTTCGATTTTAACAATCTAAGCACATGGTTTAAAGCATTTAGGGTGTGTCTGAACCCACTTTTGCTAGTTTAATGACAGGGAAAAAGATATTTTTACAATGTAAAAAAGCTATATAGAATATATAGTAAAGTGTAATTTATTTCAGTGCTCAACGCTGAAATGGTAACATTGTTTATGAGGGACAAAACTGAACTTGTGTCATTAAATACAGATTTATATATTTGCATGTGGTGTTTGCTGAGTGAATAGTTATGTGTTTTCTTACAATGTGTTTTTTTTTACCATGTCCAGCAGTTTTTAAAGCATGAAGTTCAGTAGTAAACCAGGGAGAGGAGAGGAGAGGACAAATTTTGACCTAAAACAAAAGCATGAAGATCAAGTGTATCTATATGCCTGTATAAAATGCTCAGTGAGATGCCAGCCAGCATAATCAGACATAATCATCTGTTTGGAATGAGAGGTAGAGTTGTGTGTCATCAACATAACAGTGACAAAAAAAAAAAAAAAACATGTTTCTGATTGACAGATCCTAGTGATGACATGTTGATGGAGAAGAAAAGCGGTCCAAGTACTGAGCCCTGAGGTACCCCATAGGAAGATGTTGCAATTTAGACGCCTCACCCCTTCAAGATACCCTGAAGGAGCTACCTGAGAGTGCAGTTCCTGAGATGATCTGGTGGTTAATATGTATACGCAAAGTTGGATATACATATAATTGTTATTTGAGGTTAGTATTTCATTTTACAGTACATACATTATGGATACATTTTGTAATGCATAATCAGGGCTGGGTGGGTTACTTTTAAAATGTATTTCACTACAGATTACAAAATACATGCTTTAAAAAGTCATTTGTAACGTATTTCGTTACATTTCTCAAGTTTAGTAACTTAATCTAAATACTTTAGAATACTTTGGAATACTAATAAGTGTGGAACAAACACAAAAAAGGTCATTGCAAGTTTTTATCTCACAATTCTGACTTTTTCCCTCAGAATTGAGTGATATAAAGTTGCAATTGTGAGTTATGAAGTCAGAATTATGAGATATAAACTCACAATATTGAGAAAAGTCAGAATTATGAGATATAAACTCACAATATTGAGAAAAGTCAGAAGTATGAGATATAAACTGACAATATTGAGAAAAGTCAGAATTATGAGATATAAACTCACAATATTGAGAAAAGTCAGAATTATGAGATATAAACTCGGAATATTGAGAAAAGTCAGAATTATGAGAAATAAACTGACAATATTGAGAAAAGTCAGAATTATGAGATAAAAACTGACAATATTGAGAAAAGTCAGAATTATGAGATAAAAACTGACAATATTGAGAAAAGTCAGAATTATGAGATATAAACTCACAATATTGAGAAAAGTCAGAATTATGAGATAAAAACTGACAATATTGAGAAAAGTCAGAATTATGAGATATAAACTCACAATATTGAGAAAAGTCAGAATTATGAGATATAAACTCACAATATTGAGAAAAGTCAGAAGTATGAGATATAAACTCACAATATTGAGAAAAGTCAGAATTATGAGATATAAACTCACAATATTGAGAAAAGTCAGAATTATGAGATATAAACTCACAATATTGAGAAAAGTCAGAATTATGAGATAAAAACTGACAATATTGAAAAAAGTCAGAATTATGAGATATAAACTCACAATATTGAGAAAAGTCAGAATTATGAGATATAAACTGACAATATTGAGAAAAGTCAGAAGTATGAGATATAAACTCACAATATTGAGAAAAGTCAGAATTATGAGATATAAACTGACAATATTGAGAAAAGTCAGAAGTATGAGATATAAACTCACAATATTGAGAAAAGTCAGAATTATGAGATATAAACTGACAATATTGAGAAAAGTCAGAATTATGAGATATAAACTCACAATATTGAGAAAAGTCAGAATTATGAGATAAAAACTGACAATATTGAAAAAAGTCAGAATTATGAGATATAAACTCACAATATTGAGAAAAGTCAGAATTATGAGATATAAACTGACAATATTGAGAAAAGTCAGAATTATGAGATATAAACTCACAATATTGAGAAAAGTCAGAATTATGAGATATAAACTCACAATATTGAGAAAAGTCAGAATTATGAGATAAAAACTGACAATATTGAGAAAAGTCAGAATTATGAGATATAAACTCACACACTAAATTCACAATTGCAAGAGAAAAAATCAGTATTGCAAGTTTATATCTCCAAATTCTGACTTTATAACTTGCAATTGTGAGTTTAAATCTCGTAATTCTGAGAAAAAGAAGTCAGAATTTTAAAAGTCAAACTCACAATTGTGAGGGAAAAAAAACACATTGTGAGAAAAAGTCACAGTGACGAGTGAATTATAAAATGATTCACAAAACATGAAAACAGTCGTGGATCATCGGGTCATGACAGGAAAGTTCAGGTTTTTTTTAATAAATTCAGTCATTTTGTCTTGTTCACGTCTAAATAAAAATAACAACATTTTTATGATCCTCTTAAAAGTATTAAAATGTTGATGAAACTGAACTCGTCTTTTTCAGACGGTCAGAGTCAGAGAATCACCAATCGCTGTTTAAATGACATTAAAACTCAAAGTAATCACTTTGGTAATCTAAAACACTTTTCAGATGTAACTGTAATCTGATTACCACCCATTTAAAATGACACTGTAATGAAATACACTTACTCAAATTTTGTATTTTAAATACGAAACTAAGTTACTTGTATTTATCCATAGTATAATCCATAAAGGCTTTAAGTAAGGTGTGTAAGAGAAGTGAAGAAGAATGGTTTAAGAGAAGAGAGAAAACTAATACATAATTTTCTCTGCTGCATGTCCCGAAATCTTTACCATTACTAAACTTTTGGTGTCGGTGGATATATGATATTTGCTGATTCACACTGTGAAAGTCTCACTGCAAAAGGAAAAGCGTGTCCTAGAATGCCTTGGAAAGAGTTCAGATCCGGCTGTCAGGTGTGCTGGAGTCTTTAGAAAGCCAGGTGGGAAAACCAGATTGTTGGAGCGATATTAGATAAGCCTTCTGGGCACCCATAACTTTAGACTTGGAAAACCAGTTTGGCTGCTTCCATGCTTTATCATTTTAAATATATACAAACAAATGCCCTTTTTTTTAGTTTTACATCCTAAAAGTATTACAGGAAATGGGGCAGATGCTTTGTGAAATTGGTTTATTCCTGAAAAAAGCACAAATATACAAAGTGTCACTCGACACGACTTGCCACTATGTCATTATTCCAGAGACATGTTATGACTTCACACTGACACATATAGTTACAAATACAAAAACGTCACTTAAAGGTAATTAGTGAGCATATAGTATCAAAATAAGACATAAATTAAGTCTGCAGGCGTGATTAGCCTCAATAAGGATATTCCTGTGCTAGATTTGGGTGGATGAATTTAAACATGGTAATATGTGTTCAACAAAGCTCAGAGAACAACATTCTTATGTGTGGCTGTAAATATTAACCAGTCCCTCTTTATATAAAGTGTCTGTCACTACTATGGACTAACATTTAAATGAATCTTTAAAATCCCTGCATGTAATTTCAGCTCTCATTAATTTCTGTAACTACACCGTTAACCTTAAAACTGCCATACCCGTGTCCACCCCAACACCTGTTTTGCAATACATCAACACAATAAGCTCTTTTTTTAATGCTAGCACATAGTAGTTAAAGACACCTAATTAATATAAAGTATTTAATAAACAAACATTCAAGTGCTTACAAATGTGTGAGCGCCGATTATTCCAGACCTGCGGATTCGAAGCAAACATTCATGTACATTACCGGCGGAGAGACTGCAGAAATGACGGAAGACAATCCCACCGGCAGAACCAAGATCTGATCAACTCGAGAGTGTGGCTCCACTGATTCGTGATTGAGTGCCTCTAAAAATAAACCTGCGTTTACCTTCATGTAAAACAGTCACATTGATTGCATAGGTGATTACAACATTGGGGCGAAAAATTCAACCATATTTAACAATAATCAACATATCTCAGTCCAATCAGAGACTCCTAATATAGAGTCAAAACCATGATTTCCTTATTATCAGCCAGCGATGACGAGGACGTTAAACGCAGAGTGGACAGACCGAACGGATCAAAGTGTCCATATGTGGCGGGAGATATCATGCAAAACTTCAGTGTTGGCTTTCCACGACGGGGCAGGAATCCGGGACACAGAAGACTCGAAGGCGTTGAACGTGGCTTCAGCCAACACCTTCTCATTTCATCTGGTTTGTTTGTTCCTGAGTAGAAAAATAAACAAGAGGGACACCGCAGACCAACAAAAAGGTCTTTCCTTCATCTTCAGTTCATGAGCGCCACTGTGCTCTCCGGATGCCCTCGGACCAGCTCGAAGAAGAACTCCAGCGCCAGCCGCACGTGAATGGGCACAAACACGTAGGAGGTGTAAATGACCATGGCCACCATAGTAAACAGGACCGTGTTGAAGATGGACTGTTCCCACGGCTCCAGCACATAGATGCCTGTGATGAGCAGGTACTGGTAGTACAACCAGCCCAAATACTCTCTCATGTTCTTCATATCCATGTGGAGAGCCACGCAGCCTCGCTGGGGGAAGACAACAGGGTGAGGCGCTTCTTTACACACTGACGGAGCACAATGGTCACACAACAGATCAAATGATGCGTGATAATGCTGGCTAGGAGTGCTAGTATGTCTTTAAACGGCCTATCCAATAACGCCGCAGGAATTTATGGCTGGATTTGGTGACGTGTGTATTCCATTGTTCCTTTTTGGGACTGTAATCTGATACTATTGATAACAATTTCATCATGTGAAACAAAATAAACATGAATGACACGCACTGGCGTTTTAATAACTACCTCGGTGGACCTCGTGTTCAGTACCGACAACTGGGCAGTCATGAGATCGGTCAGATATGGGCCGTTCTACTGAATTGGTGCACACAATTAAAAAGCAAAGTATTCAAATGTTAGATGTTTACTAAGATCTTTCGATTATCTATTGAATGCAACAATAATATTTAAAATATCAGTAAGCTTAATATATATATATATATAAATAAAATCATAATTTATTGGGTACTTTCAATTCTGGGCACTTTTCAATACTTTCAAGCCCTAAAATTTAACTTGTGAAAAGGATTGTGACGAGCAGGGCAGGCGAGAGCCGTGAGGGAACGGCGCGAGGCCGGTGACGCGAGTGAGAATGAGCGCCACCTGCGCGCTACACCGGTCTCGTGTCTCTCACGGAGGAGCTCCGGAAGCATAAAAGAGGAGCGACCACAGTGAAGGACGAGAGAAGACCAGGCCTGGATTTTATGTTGTTTTGGTTATGTTTGTGTGTTGCCCTTTTACTTTTATTTTATTGTTTGTTTATTTTATTATTAAAAGTTATGTTGAATGTTCGCCGGTTCCCGCCTCCTTCTACACCGTCGTCGCTCCTCTTTTATGCTTCCGGAACTCCTCCGTGAGAGACACGAGACCGGTGTAGCGCGCAGCTGGCGCTCATTATCTCTCGCGTCATCGGCCTCGCGCCGTTCCTGCTCGTCACAATGATATTGAAATAATCCTTTTTCCGTTGTTGCTTTTAAAAATATATATTTTTGATTTTGTTTTAAAGTGAAGTTAAAAAAAATATTATTTTATATTTTATTTTTAAATCATGAAACTTGTAGAAAATGTCCATTGTCTGAGACTGACTAACACACTTCTGCATGTTTGATCAGGAAATATTCCCTCTCATCGCCTCTCTTTCACAGTAGATACACCATCATTTTGAGTTCAATGTGTTCAGAAGTCTGAAATCTGTGTGGAACTTTAAGGAACGTCACTTCCAAACACTGTTTTCTGCAATTAAGCAAACATTTTTGGGTGTTAATCCATAAAATTTAGTTTTTGTGTTTGTAAAACTGTTCAGAACTGTGCTAGCTAACCATGTGCTGATTAGCATTGCTGATCTAGCCTCAAAAGTATCTAAAATTGTCACTATCGAAACAACATCATTGTCCTGGTAGTGACAAAGGGAACACAATCATTTATTTGGGGGAAATAAACAACATTTTAGTACAGTTATGCAAATCATCATGTAATGTGATGCCGTCACGACCGAATTGTGATGTTTTGTCAAAAATAAAGTATATTGAATCATCAACTAAGATGTTATTATAGTGTTTGGTTCAATGTTTATTCAAACTAATGAATCCTTCACTTTGAAATCAGTATGATTTGACTTTTAAAAAGAAATACTGGATTCAAAATACAACAAATCTCATAAATTACTCTTGAAATAATGTTAAAATTGAAATTTTTATTGATTTATGAGTGAAAACATTTTTTTTTTTTTTAAATTAAAAATATGTTTACAAAGTAGATGTAAACACAATATTAATAGGTCAATGTAACCCTACTTTATCATTGTGTTTCGGTAGTGACAAATTTGGGGGAGAGGAAAAATATTCCAAAACTCTCTGAAAATACAATACGAGAATCAACTGCAGAATTACTAGAAATGTGTGACTTGGATATTATACAATTTGCATACATAAATTTTTTTTTTTCAAGACATTTCCAACCAGTTCTGTAGAACGGTCCTTTTATTATTTAAATCAGTCTTTTGTGTATCCATATTCAATAATCAGTGGTTTATTGTTCCCATCAGCATTCACATCAGGGGCCATCTGACCTCTGTAAGGGAAATTGAGCTAATGAATGATGTGCAGCTCAAGGGCAAGTAAAGGTGAAACTCCAGCAATGCCCCGAGGAACGACCTGTGTCTGCTCAGGTGGAGCACGTCCCGCATTCAGCTGCTGAACACCGCTCGTGTCAACAACATTTACACTCTTCCTCATAAAATAGAAACTAATACAACAACTAGGTTGCACACATATATTTAAAATGTGCTTATTAGGGTGTTATTAATCACATAAAAAGACTATATAGTTTAGCTAGTGTAATGTCTCACTGTATACAGTGAAACTTTTTTTTTTTTCTCAGATCAATTCATATATTCAATGTTAAATAAAAGATGTTATGTACATTAGGACACCTGGTACATCATTTTACAGGATTATTTTCACTATCCCAACATCCATGGATATGATAAGTTTGATCTATACTGTAATGCCAAGAGGAAAGCATAAACGAAACAGACATTGCTTAACAACAGTCATTTGAGAAGAACAATAACACGAGGCAGTAAGTTCTATTTTAATGCCATATCCAGGCAACAGCGGAAACATTAAACGAATTTTTAACAGGATTGTTGTTGTTGTTGTTGTTGCACTGGATTTTACCGAGCACATTTTTTCCAGTACTAATAAAGAAACGCCTCTATGTGAACGCGCACACGCGTGATCACCGTTCAAACGTGCACGAGAATAACGCGATGCTTAAAGTTTAAACTTCTCTTTCGTTATAGTTGTTGTTGTGACTTAATAACGCGTAGTTGTAATGTTGTCATCATGGCCAGAGAGTTATGTTTGATACTCGTTTTCAAAAGCTGGATCATTGTGCGCTAAAATAAAAGAGTGCAGTCAGTGTTTGTTGGTGTGATGAGAGTAAAGACTCACCTCGGCGGTCACTGCAGTGAGGAGTGTGTGATGTGACGGTCTCGCTGCTCTGCAGTCACACACTCACACCACTCCCACTGATAGTGTTTACTCTCACCTGCGTGTGTGTGTGTGAGTAAAGGACTAGAATGGCAAAAGAAAAGATCAAACGTATTGTAATGCTGCTCGTATTTTCCTAACATGTGCTCTCTCTCTCTCTCTCTCTCTCTCTCTCTCTCTCTCTCTCTCTCTCTCTCTCTCTCTCTCTCTCTCTCTGCGGTAATGATGATGTTGTATCCGCAGTGTGGTACTCTGTGACGTCACGTTCCGCATGGCTGTTTTACAGCATTGTATTGCAAGAGAAAACGAACATGGCTTGCAGCACTGAAGTTAAAATACTCCTCAAAGACGGGATGGAGCTCTGGAGGTTGACGTCACACGATCTAAACTCCGCCATTTTGGCAGGCATCTGGGTTGCACCAGCTGGACGTACACCCGGTCGTAAGACCAGGGCTGGGTGGGTTACTTTTAAAATGTATTTCACTACAGATTACAAAATACATGCTTTAAAAAGTCATTTGTAACGTATTTCGTTAAATTACTCAAGTTTAGTAACTTAATCGAAATACTTTAGAATACTTTGGAATACTAATAAGTCATAATTATGAGATATAAACTCACAATATTGAGAAAAGTCAGAATTATGAGATATAAACTCACAATATTGAGAAAAGTCAGAATTATGAGATATAAACTCACAATATTAGAAAAGTCAGAATTATGAGATATAAACTGACAATATTGAGAAAATTCAGAATTATGAGATATAAACTCACAATATTGAGAAAAGTCAGAATTATGAGATTTAAACTGACAATATTGAGAAAATTCAGAATTATGAGATATAAACTGACAATATTGAGAAAATTCAGAATTATGAGATATAAACTCACAATATTGAGAAAAGTCATAATTATGAGATATAAACTGACAATATTGAGAAAATTCAGAATTATGAGATATAAACTGACAATATTGAGAAAAGTCAGAATTATGAGATATAAACTCACAATATTGAGAAAAGTCAGAATTATGAGATATAAACTGACAATATTGAGAAAAGTCAGAATTATGAGATATAAACTGACAATATTGAGAAAAGTCAGAATTATGAGATATAAACTGACAATATTGAGAAAAGTCAGAATTATGAGATATAAACTGACAATATTGAGAAAAGTCAGAATTATGAGATATAAACTGACAATATTGAGAAAAGTCAGAATTATGAGATATAAACTGACAATATTGAGAAAATTCAGAATTATGAGATATAAACTCACAATATTGAGAAAAGTCATAATTATGAGATATAAACTGACAATATTGAGAAAAGTCATAATTATGAGATATAAACTCACAATATTGAGAAAAGTCAGAATTATGAGATATAAACTGACAATATTGAGAAAAGTCAGAATTATGAGATATAAACTGACAATATTGAGAAAAGTCAGAATTATGAGATATAAACTGACAATATTGAGAAAAGTCAGAATTATGAGATATAAACTGACAATATTGAGAAAAGTCAGAATTATGAGATATAAACTGACAATATTGAGAAAAGTCAGAATTATGAGATATAAACTGACAATATTGAGAAAAGTCAGAATTATGAGATATAAACTCGCAATATTGAGAAAAGTCAGAATTATGAGATATAAACTCACATACTAAATTCACAATTGCAAGAACACAGTCAGTATTGCAAGTTTATATCTCCTAATTCTGACTTTATAACTTGCAATTGTGAGTTTAAATCTCGCAATTCTGAGAAAAATAAGTCATAATTGTGAAACACAAACTCACAATTGTGAGGGAAAAAAGACAAATTGTGAGAAAAAGTTGCAGTGACGAGTGAATTATAAAATGACTCACAAAACATGAAAACAGTCATGGATCATCAGGTCATGACAGGACAGTTCAGTTTCAGTTTAAGTTCTGTCAAAGTTTAAATTTTTTTTATATAAATTCAGTCATTTTGTCTTGTTCAGGACAGAACTAAATAAAAATCACAACATTTTTATGATCCTCTTAAAAGTATTAAAATGTTGATGAAACTGAACTCGTCTTTTTCAGACGGTCAGAGTCAGAGAATCACCAATCACTGTTTAAATGACATTAAAACTCAAAGTAATCACTTTGGTAATCTAAAACACTTTTCAGATGGAACTGTAATCTGATTACCACCCATTTAAAATGACACTGTAATGAAATACACTTACTCAAATTTTGTATTTTAAATACGAAACTAAGTTACTTGTATTTCGTTACTCCTCAACCCTGCGTAAGACTAAGCTTAACGTAAAATGCGTTCCAAGTCCGGCGTAGAATTAATACCCGTTGCACCATCTGGGTGTAGCGCACGTCTGAGACTAAATCTTACAGGGATTATCTGCTAAATTTGAAAGCGTTATTAAAAATGAACTTGCTCTATACATTTGTGTAGGCGACTCTGTACTCTGTAAACGGGTCTAGCCTAGAACTTGCTCCATAAATTTGTACTGCGTGTAAACAGCTTATCTTTTGGCACGTAAAAATCTTATTATTATTTGTTACTGAATTGTTTTGCTTGCATACCAAAATATGCATATAGTTACTGAATTGCTCAATCTTTTTTTTTGGCCCAACAGTAATTTTTCATCTATTCGTCTATTCGTTGGAGCCAATAAATTCACATTTTTAACCATAGAAACACGAACGGCGTCTCAACTAACAGTGCGGTCGAACATTTCAGCGTGTACGCGCGTCACCAACGCTAAGCGTAGCTGCGCCTGGTCGTAGTTTTCGATGGTGCAACAGGTGTAAATATTCATCAGAAAGATGGACGTAACTTTTTTATGTCCAGCTGGTGCAACCGGCCCCGGGAGCCTTAGACCTTACAAACCTCACTATTTCAACATATGTCTGTTGTGCGCCAGGATGCCAGAACAGGCGGAGGAAAGCAAAGGGGAAATCATTTTATCGTATTCCTAGGATCCCGATAGACGACTGAAATGGTTCACGTGCTAACCAACACAACAAAGCAACAGATGCTTGTATTTTTATTGTTATTATTTTTTTTATCTTTTATCTCAGTATTCCTATAAGTGTTGTAGAAGGATTTTTATGTTTAATAGTAACCCTAAAATGACATGAAAGTGTTTAAAATGTGTAAATAACTGAGCTAGAGGCTTGTTGGGTACGTCCATACTGATAATAACCTATTGCGATATCTGGATACAGCCAAACTTGGTGCAGTGAAGCAGAGGTGGGCGGTCCAGTTGGCTGCCTTCAATCTGACTTTGAAGTTCCGCCCCGGGTCTCGTAATGGGAATGCAGATGTGTTGTCCCGTCAGTATGTTGAGGCTCAGCTAGCTGAAGCTTCCAGGGGAGGAAATACTGTGGGGAGCTCACCTTTGTGTGTTCAGTCTGAGCTTCTTACTCTTCCCTACAGTTCAGGGGTAAATCTTGCATTACTGCAGAAACAGGATCCAGTTATTGGGCCTTTTTTGGTTCACTGGAGGGAAGGTAAATTTCCAGGCCTGCCTCAGTGTTTTAATCGGAATGTCCTGTTCAGTCTTCATGACAACCATGCACGTCAAGGCGTGGAACGTACTTTACATTTGATACGATCGCGCCATATATGTCAAATATATAGAAAAGTGGTGTGATGAGTGTGGAAGGTGCGTTCTGGCCAAAGCCATCAACCTAAGGGTGCGTTCACACTTGTCATGTTTGCTTCGATTAAAACGAACCCTGGTGCGATTGCTAAGTTAGTGCGGTTCATCTGTGAACGCTGCCATCCGAACCCTGGTGTGGACCAAACAAGCGGACCGAGACCGCTAAAAAGATGGGTCTTGGTCCGCTTCCAAACGAACTCTGGTGCGGTTCGATTGATATATGAACGCAACATGGACCAAAGACGTGTAAACGAACCAAAAACGGGACGTGATGTCACGAGATGCGACGCTACAGGTCAGCTGATTTGACGACGCGGGAAGATCGGCGTCTCCAAAATGAGTCGAGGGCAAACGTGGAGCAACGAGGAGGTGAAGTTTCTGTTTCTGTGTTCAACGGAGGAAATCCTGCTGCTGTTTTGAATGTTTTGAACATTTTATGAGCTCTTCGTGAGTTCTGAACTGGTAAAAATAAAGCATAAAATGATGTCGTTTAATCCAGAACACAGCGTTGTTTTGAATGTTCGGTAAGTGAGCTCCGTCGAGAAATATACATCATAAAAGTCGACCAATCAGGTCGTGACCGTATCCCTACGCCTTTGGTTCGGTTACTTTAGGTTCGCTGTTAAAAATGCCAGTGTGAACGCTAAGCAGACCAGGACTATATATTTTGTTTTATTTTTTGATCCGGACTAAACGAACCAAACCAACCGAACTACAAGTGTGAACGCACCCTAAGGTTAGGCTCTTTATGGGTAGCATTCAGGCCAGTCGTCCACATGAGGTAGTGGCAATAGATTTTACAGTGTTGGAGCCAGCCTCAGATGGTAAAGAAAATGTATTGGTATTGACAGATGTTTTCTCTATATACGCTCAAGCTATCCCCACAAAGGACCCGCTGCAGAGGTGTTGGTGAAACACTGGTTTAATTTGTTAAACCTTATAATATACAGAAGAGTCGCACTACACCATACCATACACAGGGCAATGGTCAGTGTGAACGGTTTAACCGTACACTACATGACTTGTTGCGTACTCCATCCCCTGACGATACCATTCCCAGTTAGCTTATGCATATAATACGACAGTTCATCAGTCAACCGGTAGGAGTCCTTTTTATTTGATGTTTGGACTCGTTTACCTATAGATTTTGTGTTGGGTGTTGAGGCAGGGGAGGAAGGCGAGAGTTCTGTAGAGGAATGGGTGAAAGAGCACCAAGAGTTATTGGAGGGGCCTATGATAATGTGAGGCGGCGGTTGGAGTTATGGAGGCAACACCGAGATCAGAGTCTTGAGTCTAAAGTTACGGATACGGATATTGAGGAAGGTGTTCTAGTTTTTACCCGTAATCGTGCGGTGAAAGGTCGTAATAAGATTCAGGATATGTGGGACCCTACTTTGTTTAGAGTAGTACAGCAGCCTTACGCAATTGTTCCAGTGAATCAGGATGGCCCATAGAACTGAGCTTAGAAGTGTACCGATGGCCACAGGTGGAGTTGATGAGATACCTGGGGCTAATGCACAGAAGGAGAGGTTGTAGAGGAGATGAGGTTGAATTTTATTCTTTGGGGTCATTGCGTGCTGAGTCCTCTGAGGATATTACCCCAGCCTCTGAATCTTTTGGACCCTTAGTAGAGGAGGATCAAGGTGAGGCGAATGAAACCATCTGGGGTTCTCAGTTAGTAGAGGAAGATCCTCGGAGATCCTCTAGAAGGGATCCTCTTCTAATCCCTACCACTTGCCAAGATCAGTAGTAGAAGATGACCTTGTAAGAACTTGAGTAATTTTTTTACATTGTCGGGTCGCCTGTGGATTTGGAGGGGGTGGAATGTGGCAGGCAATATCTAGGGAGTAATAGTCATGAATGAAGGGGGTGTGGTTGGCTACGTATGAAGGTCAGCGGTAGGAACGAGAATGGTAGGTGAGTTTGTTTCTGGCTGGCAAAAATAGATCGGCACTCTTATTGTTTGGGCGCAAGAGGTTCACGTGGATTTTGGGATCTTGGAGATAGGTACGAGTTTATTTGAAATGCTAAAATGTTTTAATGTGGTGTTTGTTTTAGGTAAAATAATAAAGAGGTTTCAATGCATGTGTTTCAGTCCTATGGAGTCTATTTTGTCGTTTGTGAGGTGCAAGTGCCGTCTTTTGGATCCCTGATATAGGTATCAAGTTGTATGAAAATGTTTTATTATATGGTGTTTGTCTTGATTAGAAATAATAAAGGTATTTTAATGTTTGTGTTTCAGCTCTACGGAGCCCATTTGTTGTTCTTGTTATAGTTGAGTTTTATTTTTTGTGGTTTGAGTGTTTGGTTTTGGTTATGTTGTCTAGTCCACCCAGATACTTTAATTGGTAATTAAAAAGGAATGGCATTTTGGGTCAAACAGTCAAAATATTTAATCCAGTTCCATCTAGTTTAAGATCTTTTTGATCACGCCGGTATGGGACGGTTTGTTGGGGATCTGTGCCACTGGCTGATGAGTTGTAAGGTCTTTACAAAGGATGAGCTCGTTCACACAGTCTCCGTCGACACCCCAGGGCATAATATGTAAGATTTTTGTATGAAAATATCCCAAAACCACTAGAACAGTTAAATTTTGTTGACTTTTGTACTTACATTATCCCAAATATTCTCAAGAATGTTTAAATCCAGAGAAATAAGTCATTTTAACCAGGACATGGAGCACGTCCGTGCATCGCCTATCAATGACGTCATACCCGCCTTACCCTCAATTTTATTTCATAGAAACCATGGAAACACCAAAGACGCTTTAATATATTATGTTTTATTTGATAGGTGAGCCACTGTTTGGATACATTCATCAGAAAACTAATCATTGTTATATACACTCACCTAAAGGATTATTAGGAACACCACACTAATAGTGTGTTTGACCCCCTTTCGCCTTAATTCTACTTGGCATTGATTCAACAAGGTGCTGAAAGCATTCTTTAGAAATGTCGGCCCATACTGATAGGAGAGCATCTTACAGTTGATGGAGATTTGTGGGATGCACATCCAGGGCACGAAGCTCCCGTTCCACCACATCCCAAAGATGCTCTATTGGGTTGAGATCTGGTGACTGTGGGGCCATTTTAGTACAGTGAACTCATTGTCATGTTCAAGAAATCATTTTGAAATGATTCAAGCTTTGTGACATGGTGCATTATCCTGCTGGAAGTAGCCATCAGAGGATGGGTACATGGTGGTCATAAAGGGATGGACATAATCAGAAACAATGCTCAGGTAGGCCGTGGCATTTAAACGATGCCCAATTGGCACTAAGGGGCCTAAAGTATGCCAAGAAAACACCCCCACACCATTACACCACCACCACCAGCCTGCACAGTGGTAACAAGGCATGATGGATCTATGTTCTCATTCTGATTACGCCAGATTCTGACTCTAACATCTGAATGTTTCAACAGAAATCGAGACTCATCAGACCAGGCAACATTTTTCCAGTCTTCAACTGACCAATTTTGGTGAGCTTGTGCAAATCGTAGCCTCTTTTTCCTATTTGTAGTGGAGATGAGTGGTACCCGGTGGGGTCTTCTGCTGTTGTAGCCCATCCGCCTCAAGGTTGTGCGTGTTTTGGCTTCACAAATGCTTCGCTGCAGATCTCGGTTGCAACGAGTGGTTATTTCAGTCAAAGTTGCTCTTCTATCAGCTTGAATCAGTCGGCCCGTTCTCCTCTGACCTCTAGCATCAACAAGGCATTTTGGCCCACAGGACTGCCACATACTGGATGTTTTACCCTTTTCACACCATTCTTTGTAAACCCTAGAAATGGTTGTGCGTGAAAATCCCAGTAACTGAGCAGATTGTGAAATACTCAGACCGGCCCGTCTGGCACCAACAACCATGCCACGCTCAAAATTGCTTTCTTTCCCATTCTGACATTCAGTTTGGAATTCAGGAGATTGTCTTGACCAGGACCACACCCCTAAATGCATTGAAGCAACTGCCATGTGATTGGTTGATTAGATAATTGCATTAATGAGAAACTGAATTGGTGTTCCTAATAATCCTTTAGGTGAGTGTAGTTCAACACAGTAAGTTAAGTTTAAATCTTGTTTTCTTGTTTTACAGCGAGTACCATGTTTTGCCATGCCTAATATAGATCTAGTTTACTGTAGTGTGCAACAAGTGTCTCACAGCAGCCACCGAGCAAACACAAAGTAACTTTCAACACACAAAAGTATCTAATATGATAATCAGCACCGTGTTACCCCACATACTCATGACCAAACAGCAGGTATATCCATTTCTTTGTTTTATCCTTTCTTGCTTGTTTGGTGTTGTCACGTAATGCTGTGTTGAATAATCCCAATCCAAGAATCAAGACACAGAATAAATTGATACGAGGAGACCTTAATGAACACAGAGAAACTTTTACATACACACTACACATTAACAGTGATGAACCAAGAACAATGAGAGCTAAGGACTTATACACACACTGAATGATAATCAGGAAAACAAGGAACAGGTGTGAAACTTAATTAGAAACCATGGCAACAAACAATGAACGAGAACTCGGGCAACAGTGACAGGAACAACAATAATAACTAAACAGGAGGACAATTAGGAGATTTAGAAATTTCAAAAGTATCAAGTTTACAAAAAGCAAATGATTCAAAACAATGTTTTAATTGGTTTGGGTTCATTAAAAACAACAACAATAATTAGCAATTTGTTAATCAAGTGCTTTATTTGATTTTAGACAAATATGAAGGTTTCAAACAAATGAAAAAAGCCTTGACATTTGAAAGTTGCCTTTCAAATATTCATAACACAATGGTATAACCTGAAATTGATTTTTAGGATTAAGTCACATCACGTACACGTTCAATATACTGATATTTTCTTTTCATAATCATTCATGAAGTCTGTTACATTGATGACAGAAACGTCTAAGCTTTCTGCTATTAAACGGTGTTCTGTATAAATAGGGTTTGAACATGCATCTGAATTTTAAACACTTCCCTCTAGTGGTGAAATTGGAAGCATTAGGACTCTGAATTTTCATTTTTCTTTGCCATATTTTCTGTGATATTCACAAATGGCATCAAAAGTTTGCAAGAATTTGTGTACTGTGTTTCCTCATCTCTATCAGACTAACAGAAGATAAAATAATGATTTGATATTTGACGTTGCTGTTAAGAGATGGACATTTTTGTAAGTAAACTATCTATAATAACATAAAAATAATAATTGTGTTAATTACACTACAGTGTAATGAATGAAGAATATTAACAATGTTGAGACTACAACTTATAAACTATGAATTAATTATAAACTAATAGTCTGAAAATTATTTGTAAGTACTTTATTACTGTATATGTATTATAAAGTGTTACCAAAGAATGCATGAAGCTAGAATAAAATGTTTGTTTGTTTAAAATCAGAGGCTCAGTTCTTTCTTTTTATATATTGGATGTTCAGAAATTCCTACAACAAAATATTCCGGGGGCCATGAAAGTTTTGTCAAAATGATAAAAATTTCTGGCACTCACTGGCAACTTAAAAAAAAAAAAAAATGCTGGCTAGGAAAGAGTTAAAGGTATATTTAAAACATAAAAATGAATACTCAAATAAGAACCTAGAAGTATACTTAAAGTGCAAAAATAACATATAAATAGTAAACTATAAGTATGGTGTTAAGTTCACTCGCAGTATAACTAAACTAGAAGTTTACTGAGATACTTCAAAGTGTACTTTCATAAACTAAAAAATGTGCTACAAGTCTATCAGTATATCTATAAGTTCACTTGTAGTATAGCTACAGTACAAAAAAATAGTTTTGTACTCAAAAGTTTACTACGGTTACACTTAAAGTATACTTAAAAGTGTATTTTTATACATTAAAAGTGGGCTAATTTAGTCACAATTAGAATTGAAATAGTACACTTACAAGTATGCCGATATTAGTGTGCATACTTAAAAATATAGATGAACTTTACTTTAGTATACTTAATAAAATGAACTGGAAGTAGGCTATACTTATTTTTTGTATATATAGATATATATATATATTTTTGGATATATATTTAGGAAGGCTGTAAGTGCACATTTATAACTGTGGGTAATCGCTGCAAAAATGGCCTTTGAAAAGCACATAATGTCGAGGAAGAGTCCTTTGTGTCTGAAGTATAAAATATGATTTCCCCACAGTTCAGTTCATGAAAGGAGACAAAACTGTTATTTTCGCCCTTAGCACTGGATTGAATGTCTGAACCTATACGAGAATGAATGAAAAAGCGAGAAAGAGGGAGGAAATGGGAGGGAATGGTGAGGACGAGCAGGTGAATAGAGTGCACAGTGTTCTGTGGGCCTGGGTCAGGTTTCTGGGTCAGTTCTGGTAACACCACTGCCCGGCACTTTGTTCAGGTTCAGTCTGGGTGACTGTGAAGCACTGGGCCAGAACCGTAGTACACACCCCCCGCTCTCGCCTAAAATCTGTGCGTATCCGTGAGCGAGAGACACAGATCTGCTATCTTAATGCTCTTCAGTGTCTTGAGCTCCATCGGGAGGAAACAGCTGAAGCCGCGGGACACGAGACAAGCCTGCTCTCTGGTAAACACATTTAGTGATGCCTTTCATTGACTTGATCTCAGCTGAGGATGCGGTGGTGATGTAGAATGAAAGTTTCCTACAGTTGACTATCCTAAATTTTAAATTAAAATGCATTAATCTCTGATCATTTCTCCTGGATGTACAGACAGTTCTGCCGTACTATACATCTACCTGATCTAGATCTATGTGCATTTCATCTTTCGAAGAGATTTCGCCAAAATGTCATTTGCATGTTTTATGTATTTTTATCATGTGCTTAACCAAAGTAAATTCTGTAAATTGAGTGATATTTGGGTCGATAAGTATTGTAGTTGCTTTTATGAATTCATATTTATTGAAAGAGTACATTCAATATTTGTATTTAAAAGAAAATGATCTCAGGACTAGTTAAAATTATCTATAGAGACGCAAAAAAAGCTTGTTGTTTCAATGTGTTCGTTTCTTTCTTTTTACATAACCCTGTGAATCAAAAAGTCTTCCAGTCTGTCTTGGGAATTTGAAGAGAAAAAAAAGCAAAAAGGTGAATAGTCCAAAAGCCTCTCTATTGCTGACAAGGTCATAGTGATCTCCATTAAAGGCTTACCAGCAGAGCACAGCCTCAGCCGTTACCAGAGAC
Source organism: Opsariichthys bidens (assembly GCA_037194245.1). Lineage (NCBI taxonomy): Eukaryota > Metazoa > Chordata > Actinopteri > Cypriniformes > Xenocyprididae > Opsariichthys > Opsariichthys bidens. The sequence continues at coordinate 27,164,084 of CM074284.1, forward strand.
ACCTCCAGCTCAGGTGACACTCCAGCCTCTGTGCTCCTCAGAGCCCCGTAAACTGGAGCAAACGTGCTTTACAGATATACTGTGCATTCATGACATGATGCCTTGATAAAATGAATGTCCGTCTCTTTATTTGCAATTTTAAACCGGATCATTTGAACTCAAAACCATCTATTTCTGTTCGCTCTGTTGATCTTGATTGTGGAGTAGAGCACCAGGGGCTCTGGGGTTGTATTGCGATACGGGCTCCGTGTCCTATGGTTTACCCTGTCTCGCTCCCATAAGGCTTTTCAGGAATGGGGGGGGGGGCCTGTGTTCAGCAGACCCTCTCTTTGCATGGGTTGGGGTAAAGCGAGCACTATGGTAGGGTTTGTGTTGAATGGTGGAGTGACACCAGCAGGTCAAGGTGGAGTATTACCCTCCTGAAGCAGGCCTTCCTCTCACGTTTCAGATGGGTATCGGCCCCTGCCTTGCTGTGCTGTGCATACCTTACTCTATAGCCTATGCTCCAGTCTGAGAGACTCTTTATGCCTTTTTATCAGCTTCATTGATTCCAGAGGTTCTTGGATATGACGATAGAGGTGTAAACCCTTTACGATAAATTACACTAGCTTTGATATTTTTATATAACGCAAAGACGTCCAGACATTTATAAATGTCCATACACTTTGTTGGGGCCGCTGTATTTAAAGGGGCTCTATGTAGATCAAGCTATGTGAAGCTTGAAGTATAGTTCACTTTTTCGCATAGGCAAGGGGCAGCGAATTTAATCATCAGAAGAGTATGCGTGTACTGCAAGCAAACCGCTGGATTTTTCTAACCGCACGTACTTGTACGCACAGGTCACACATTTATTTTTATTTTTTTGCAGTAATTAGTTTATCCATAAGGTGGCAGTCGTGCTCTGGGGGCGTCGATTCACAAGGTATTCAAAGAAAAACTGCATGAACAGACCGGAACGCATGCGAGCTACAGCGACGATGGTGGCCTACATAGGAGATTGTGCAAAGAAGTGCCCTCATTTATACAACTCTAGCATGAAAGAATACAAAGATGTTTACAAGGGTTGTAACTCGTGGCATGAGATTGCTCAAAACTGCGCATGCGTACATTAGCATATGCATAAAAAACGTAAGTATAGCCAGGGCTTAAGACAACAGTTTGAAATAAAACCTTTTCTTTGCATGACACATTGATATTACAGCACAGAATGGATCTTTCAGTTTTATCCTGGACATTGTATAAGCATTCGTTTTATGTCACTTGCATAAACGAGCCCCGATTTACCTCCGTTTTCAGGCATTTGTCTGCAATTTCGCTTGAAATCGTGCAGTGTGAACTCTGCTTTTGGGTCATTGAGATGTTTTTGAGCTCTACTCTGCTAATTGTTTTTCTACGTACGTCTTTGACCGCATCTTGCGTGAAAGACACTTTGTTGGGGCCGCTGTATTTAAAGGGGCTCTATGTAGATCAAGCTATGTGAAGCTTGAAGTATAGTTCACTTTTTACGCGTAGGCAAGGGGCAGCGAATTTCTTCATCAGAAGAGTATACGTGTACTGTAAGCAAACCACTGGATTTTTGTAACCGCACGTACTTGTACGCACAGGTCGCACATTTATTTATTTATTTTTTGCAGAAATTAGTTTATCCATAAGGTGGCAGTCGTGCCCTAGGGGCGTCGATTCACAAGGTATTCAAAGAAAAACGGCATGAACAGACCGGAACGCATGCGAGCTACAGCGACGATGGTGGCCTACATAGGAGATTGTGCAAAGAAGTGCCCTCATTTATACAACTCTAGCATGAAAGAATACAAAGATGTTTACATGGGTTGTAACTCGTGGCATGAGATTGCTCAAAACTGCGCATGCGTACATTAGCATATGCATAAAAAACGTAAGTATAGCCAGGGCTTAAGACAACAGTTTGAAATAAAACCTTTTCTTTGCATGACACATTGATATTACAGCACAGAATGGATCTTTCAGTTTTATCCTGGACATTGTATAAGCATTCGTTTTATGTCACTTGCATAAACGAGCCCCGATTTACCTCCGTTTTCAGGCATTTGTCTGCAATTTCGCTTGAAATCGTGCAGTGTGAACTCTGCTTTTGGGTCATTGAGATGTTTTTGAGCTCTACTCTGCTAATTGTTTTTCTACGTACGTCTTTGACCGCATCTTGTGTGAAAGACACTTTGTTGGGGCCGCTGTATTTAAAGGGGCTCTATGTAGATCAAGCTATGTGAAGCTTGAAGTATAGTTCACTTTTTACGCGTAGGCAAGGGGCAGCGAATTTCTTCATCAGAAGAGTATACGTGTACTGTAAGCAAACCACTGGATTTTTGTAACCGCACGTACTTGTACGCACAGGTCGCACATTTATTTATTTATTTTTTGCAGAAATTAGTTTATCCATAAGGTGGCAGTCGTGCCCTAGGGGCGTCGATTCACAAGGTATTCAAAGAAAAACGGCATGAACAGACCGGAACGCATGCGAGCTACAGCGACGATGGTGGCCTACATAGGAGATTGTGCAAAGAAGTGCCCTCATTTATACAACTCTAGCACGAAAGAATACAAAGATGTTTACATGGGTTGTAACTCGTGGCATGAGATTGCTCAAAACTGCGCATGCTTACATTAGCATATGCATAAAAAACGTAAGTATAGCCAGGGCTTAAGACTACAGTTTGAAATAAAACCTTTTTCTTTGCATGACACATTGATATTACAGCACAAAATGGATCCTTCAGTTTTATCCTGGACATTGTACAAGCATTCATTTTATGTCACTTGCATAAACGAGCCCCAATTTACCTCCGTTTTCAGGCATTTGTCTGCAATTTCGCTTGAAATCGTGCCGTGTGAACTCTGCTTTTGGGTCATTGAGATGTTTTTGAGCTCTACTCTGCTAATTGTTTTTCTACGTACGTCTTTGACCGCATCTTGCGTGTAAGACACGGTGTTAACTTCTCAAAAGCCGTCTCTGTGAACGACCCCTGACACATCACACACACTTTCACAGAGCTAAGCTCGTCATGGTCGCTGGGCGCCGGTAGCCTTCATTTTACCTCAAAAAGCAGCTTCAATGGATAAGCCATTTCCCATCAGAAAACAGTTGATGCTGAAGTGAGCTCCTGAGATTATCGGTGCTCTTTTGGACAAAAGCTTTTTTGGATTGACACCAAACAGATTGGAATGAGACTCTGATTTCCTGACTGACTCTGTTATACACAGCTGGCAGGTTCTGGACTCAAAGAACGCTGCCGAAATCTACAATCAAACATCACCTGTAATAGACACAAACTAATCCGTTACAAAGACGGAGAATGAAAACGCGACAAGTTTTGATCCGAGTAGCGGGTTTGATAAATCAGGTGTTGTTATATTCATATGAAAGCTGTGTGCTTGGCACCCGTCCATCTATTAGTGCCAGAGAGTTGCAGAAGAAATTCTCCCTAGATCATGTGTCACGTTGCCCCCGAGTCCAGCCGTCCAGCTGAAAGACTAGCATTTTTTTTGTCCCTGTTTGCTGTGGGTTAGAAGGCTTGATTCATGAGGGTCCAGTATTCTATGTCACAAAAGCACCACACACTAGACACATAAAGAAACATGGCCACTGAAGGGAAGGTACTAGACTATCTTACAGACTTTTACCCTCTTTTCATGGCCGTCTACTCAACCTGCTGTTGACCATCTCTGGTCTAGAGTCTAGACTTAAACTGAGAGAGTGTCGCGAACAACGCAAGAAAGGGTACTCCAGAGCCAGAGAGTAAACGGATCTACCCCCTTTTGTGGATTTTGATATTCTAGGTACGCTCAGCCGGCCAGAATTGTGCCGGCAACAAAGAAGATGAATGAAAAACATTTACGTTTATTCATTAAGCGGATGTTTTTATCCACATTCCACACTGTTATAGCCGTTTCAAAATAATCTTGCTGAGCAAATGCCCTCTTTTTGCAAATGGAAACGGTGTTGTGTGAAAGCTCTCTCGCTCCATGATCACTTGGAGCGTGTTTCTCTAAAATACTTCAAAACTTTGTTGAACTTTTTAAAAGGCATGGTTCAAGCAAAAATGTCATTTCCGTCAATATACAAAATGGTATTGTTATTAAGCTGTGTGATATTTGTTTTTCTGAACACTAAAGGAGCACACATACGTTGCAGATATGTAACCTAATTTTTCAAGGTTAGGTTTAGGTTTTCAGTTTCAGCTAGCTAAAAAAGCAAATATGTGATGCTGTCCACACTGGATACTATTGAAGCTGGTTTCCGCCACTAAATAAAAAAATAAAGAGGTAATTGTGACTTTTTATCTCACAATTCTGACTTTTTTTCTCGCAATTGTGAGTTTATATCACGCAATTCTGAGAAAAAAAGTCGCCATTACCTTTTTTATTTTTATTTCATGGCAGAAACAAGCTTCCACAGGATATTAACTGATAACTGATGCCCTATTCTCACTTGAGCAAGACATTCTGGCATTGTTATGTATAGTAGACGGCATCAGCCGTTGAGTCCGGAGTGATTTAAAGACAAGAAAATATGACGAGGCACATCTCTCCTTCGGATTCAGTTGTAATACTGCATTGATTACAATGTTTCAAATAAATCCTATAGGGTTTTGCAAGTAAGATCAGTGTCTGAGAGTGTCTTTATGTGTGTGTCTGTAGGTGGGGAAAAAAAAAATTCTCTACAAGAAAAAGTTTGGAAACCACTGGCATATCTTATTTGGACTCTATACATGAGTTGATCAATATGTATCTTGTGAAGAGCAGTAAATGGCTTTCTCTTCTTCTTGTCAGCACTATTGTTTCATTAATTTACTAGCACATGTTTTAGTGTGTAATCAAACTGTGATTGAAATTAATCCCTTCCTTGTCTTTGACCAAGTTTTTTAAATTATAGGATTTGTTCACTTCAGAATTAAAATCTCCTGATAATTCACTCTCCTCCATGTCATCCAAGATGTTCATGTCTTTCTTTCTTCAGTGGAAAAGAAATGAAGAGAAACTCATTCCAGGATTGTTCTCCATATAGTGGACTTCCTCCTATATCACATGACCTTTCCAACATGATGACGTAATGTGTGGCGCATCAGCAAGACAAGCATTTGTGGTTAAAAAGTATATAATGTTTATTTTTTTATAAAATGATGATGGTTTTTTAGATCAGACTCTTATACCTTGTCTGGATCATGTAGAGTCTTTGAAGCTGCACTGAAACTGACATTTGGACCCATTGAACCCCAGTGAAGTCCACCATATGGAGAACAATCCTGGAATGAGTTCCTCTTCATTTCTTTTCCACTGAAGAAAGAAAGACATGAACATCTTGATGACATGGAGTGAAATTATCAGGAGATTTGAATTCTGAAGTGAACTGATCCTTTAAGCTTTAACCAATTACAATATGAAGTTTGGTCCTATTAGACCCAACATATGATTCTGATCATTCACATTTCTCTTCTTCCTCTACAGACAGAAAATGGGGATGTTCTGTGTACACACTTCCGTCATAATTGTAATAGCACTGACCTTTATAACCTCGTGTGACACAATCAAGCCCACTCAGAGGCCAAAGTACCAGTACACCAAAAAACCCCCCAGAGAGGTGGTCCAAACTACTGCATATGCAGGCAAGCCGACAGTCACAGCACGGATCGTGGAATACACCAAAACAAGAGAGCGCTTCCCTGCATACATCACAGAGAGCACTACAGTTCCTGCGGACAGCTATATAGACTACCCTACAGACACCACCGCTTCTCCAACAACGGCGAAAGACAACTACACGCTCGACTATAATGAATGCTACTTCAACTTCTGTGAGTGCTGCCCTCCAGAGAAAGGCCCACAAGGGTTCAAAGGAGACATAGGACTGCCAGGTCAGCCAACGGAAGTCATCCCTGTACATTCATTTAACTAAATACTGTTGTTGTTTACTATAGATGTGGAGCCTGGGTTCTGTCATTTTGTTTAACGGTGTATTGTAGGCATAGCTGGGGAAAAGGGAGCACCTGGACTCAAAGGTCTACCAGGTCCAATAGGGCCAAAGGGCATTTCAGGATCTAAAGGGGATAAAGGTAAGTGCTTGAGCAGTAGATTACATAATGACATCATCCTTATTTTGTCATTTGGAGGTTTGAGATTTCCTATTGTGATGCAACAGGAGAGAAAGGTGATCAAGGAAACACAGGACTCACGGGATCTCCAGGCAACCAGGGAAAGGCTGGAATGAAAGGTGAACATAATCATCCTCTGGACATATAAATGTTAGAACATGAATGTAAGAACTCAATATTTTTACTCGACAGGTGAGATGGGTATTAAAGGTGAGAAGGGTGCAGCTGGCCTGCCAGGATTCAAAGGTTCCAAAGGGGAAAAAGGAGATCCAAATCTGAATGTGTCAAAGGGTGATCAGGGAGAGCCCGGCAAAGATGGAGCACCAGGACCTCAAGGCATGACTGGTGAAAAGGGGGAAAAAGGTGATAGAGGAGAGTGCGGTTTACTTGGTGAGAGGGGGCAGAAAGGTGAGCCGGGTGACCCGGGACCACCAGGTGTGCGTGGAGACCCTGGTCCATCTGGGCAACACGGTATGCACGGAACTCCAGGCATCGCCGGAGAACGTGGGGAACCAGGAATTCCTGGAGCAAAGGGTGAACCAGGAGCGCGTGGGCCATCGGGAAGCAAAGGCATGAGAGGTCTTAGGGGAATAAAGGGTGACCGCGGACCTCAAGGGAAACGTGGAGACCGAGGCCTACGAGGAATGAAGGGTGCTATGGGTCAAAGCGAATCGAGAGTGCGTTCAGCTTTCAGCGTGGGCCTATATCCCAGCAAGTCTTTTCCTCCTTCGGGATTTCCAGTTCGCTTCGACAAGATCTTCTACAATGGAGAAAACCATTATGACATCGTCACAAGCAAATTCAACTGCACCTACTCAGGAGTATACGTGTTCTCCTACCAGATCACAGTGAGAAACAAGCCGCTTCGTGCTTCTCTGGTGGTGAACGGGGTGCGTAAGGTGCGTTCAAGGGACACTCTACAGGGTCAAGACATTGACCAGGCATCCAATCTAGTGATCCTGAAGCTGGATGTTGGAGACCAGGTATGGGTAGAGACACTGAGAGACTGGAATGGTGTCTACTCTAGCAGTGAGGATGACAGCACCTTCTCTGGGTTCTTGCTCTACCCTGATCCATAACGCCCTCTTCGTGTATAAACCAGGGCTAGATCTTGAACTGAACTTTACATGATATGGACATGGGAGGAATTAGGATTAGTGTTGTTATCATAGAGAGAGAATTGTACTGTTTAAATGAGGATCAGCCAACACTATTGATTCCATTGTGTTAACTGCGCAATATATAGGGTAATTTGATTTCAAAATTAGATCTTATCTTGGGGAAGAACACATGTCATGCAATGCACAGTTTGTGCATCTCTTTTTACAGACTCTTTTCAGGAAATAATTGTTTTCATAAGGTGATTGGTCTTCTTAGATGATTGTCTTTTGGTATACAGTCGGAGATCAGGCATTTCGACAACAAAAAGTGTGACTGAATGATCCTGTGCCATTTCAGCTTCTTGTTAATTCGTTGCTCATACATCAATGAGACACATTGATTATTCCAGTCAACATTTTCAAAAGGAGGCTTCAACAAAATAAACATAAATTGTAACATCAAATCATATGTGATATATTGTATGAAACTTAAATGCCAATGTAGGCTGTGGGTTGTTGGTTTTCTGAGCACTTAATAATAAAATCAAGCAAGAAATATCTCTTTGATTAAGACTTCACTTTCCTCACAACAAACTTAGAAACCAGAGTTATAATGATGCTTTTCTGAACACAAAGACAGAAATGATTTGATTCTTGTGTTTGACATGTCTTCAGTTTAAGCCCTGTTCCAAAGCCTAATGGGATATTTAAAGGCCGATATACTTCAACCGAAACTGAAGAATGAAATTATGGGACGTCGTTTTGGATAAAATAAAAAATTTGTTGGACTTTGAAACAGCTTACAAAAGTTAACATTTCAGAAAAGTTCGCTCCAGCTAGAAAAATACCTTTGTATGAACATTAGTCTGTGGCCATTACGTAATAGGTAGATGAAGGTGTTCACATGGAAATCTTTTCTCTTAAGGGCGCGAGTGTGCTCATTATACCATGGTGTTGGACTAATATCCTTAATCTTTTTTAAGAGCAAAGGAGCGACAGAGTCTAGAGTGTTGGAAAAGAGAGCCTCAATAGTTTCTGTTGCAACATCGAATTCTTCTAAGTTGTCTGATTTGCTAAGACGATGAAACTGATCAGGAAGATTATTAATAAAGCAATCTTTAGTGGTAGAAGTGATGGTTCTACCATATTTGTGGCAGAGAGACTGTTTTTCAACCTTGGTTAAATGTAGCACGAATGAGATGTAATGTATTTAAAATACAAAATGTGAGTAAGTGTATTTCATTACAGTTGCATTTTAAATGGCTGGTAATCAGATTACAGTTACATCTGAAAAGTGTTTTAGATTACCAAAGTGATTACTTTGAATTTTAATGTCATTTAAACATTAATGACGGGCAATTCATGTAAAGAGAAATTGATGATTTCTGTTCGGAAGTTTCGTACCCTTGCAGAATATCCAACATTTTAATAATTTTAACAAAAAAAGAGGGATCTATTTCACATTAGAATTTTTTTTATATACTTTGAAAGTTTTACATACACTTAATGACTGAATTGACTGAAGACAAAAATTGACAGTGCGTCATGTGTATGCCAGGTTAAATAGATGCGTTTTTAGTCTAGATTTAAACTGACAGAGCGTGTCTGCTTCCCAAACAATGCTAGGAAGATCGTTCCAGAGTTTAGGTGCCAAACAGGAAAAGGATCTACCGCCTGCGGTTGATTTTGATATTCTAGGTATTAACAACTGGCCAGAATTCTGAGATTGTAATAGACGCGAAGGACTATAATGCATTAAGAGCTCACTCAGGTACTGGGGAGCTAAGCCATTTAGTGCTTTGTAAGTAATTAGCTAGATTTTAAAATCTATACAATGTTTAATAGGGAGCCAGTGCAGTTTTGACAGAACCAGGCTAATATGGTCATTCTTGGTTCTAGTAAGGACTCTAGCAGCTGCGTTTTGGACCAGCTGTAGTTTGTCTATCAAGCGAGCAGTGCAACCACCCAGTAGAGCGTTACAGAGGTTTGACAATAGCCATCTTAAAAGTTTTTGGTAGTGATAAAGATGAATTAATGATCTTTAGAAGAGGATCTATGACCTCTGGAAGCATCTCTTTCAATATACATGTTGTTGATTTCGATGATTTAACAAGTTTAGACAATTCTTCCTCTCCTATAGCAGCGATTGAATGGAATTTTTCCTCAGGGATACTACAATCCACTGTCTGATGTGATACTGTAGTAGACAGTTGCATGGCTATAATTTTCTCTCTAATATTGTCAATCTTGCAAGTAAAGAAGTTCATAAAGTCATTACTGCTGTGCTGTTTGGAAACATCAGAAGTTGAAGCTGTACTTCTCGTTAATTTAGCCACCGTATTAAATAAGTACTTAGGATTGTGTATATTTTCTTCTAAAAGATTTGAAAATAAGCAGATCTAGAGGTTTTTACGGCCTTTCTGTACTCCATCATTTTCTCTCTCCATGAAATCTGAAAAACTTCTAGTTTTGATTTCTTCCGGCTGCGCTCCATTTTTCTGGCTGCTCTCTTAAGGGCCCGAGTGTGCTCGTTATACCATGGCGTTGGACGAATATCCTTAATCTTTTTTAAGTGCAAAGGAGCGACAGTGTTGGAAAAGAGAGCGTCAGTAGTTTTTGTTGCAACATCAAGTTCTTCTAAGTTGTCTGGTTTGCTAAGACAATGAAACTGATCAGGAAGATTATTAATAAAGCAATCTTTAGTGGTAGAAGTGATAGTTCTACCATATTTGTGGCAGAGAGACTGTTTTGCATCCTTAGTTAAATGTAGCACGCATGAGACTGGATAATGATCTGAGACGTCATCGCTCTGCAGCAGAATTTCAACGGCATCAATATCGATTCCATGTGACAATATTAGATCTAAACTATGATTACGACAATGAGTGGGTCCTGACACGTGTTGTCTAACTCCAATAGAGCTTAGAGTGACTGTTAATGCCAATTCCAATGTGTCATGCGTATTCCATAATAAGGGCTTTCCCTTTGACATGCAGCAGGGTGTTATATACCTCCCAACAATGACCTGCTCAGGCACAATCACCAACTGGTGAGTGTTCAACTTATCTTATGTAGAACATTGGACACATGGTTAAATTGAGACATTTCGTGTTATGAATTTATGTTAAAAGCAGAAATGAGAAACATAAGAAATATTTTAACTATATCCAAGCACTGATTCTCGGTTGCTACAGGACTGTTTTGAATGTGTCACGCCAGTGTGACTGTATATTCTATTACTGAAGGGGCGGATGATATCTGTAAGAACTCCCATCCTCCTGGAAGACAAAAAGCCAGCAAAACTATATAAATACATACATAATACATGCATACAAGTCCATTCATGCCTACAAACTTCTTCAATCTGTCCGATATGAAAATAAGGTGAAGCTTATCTTAAGTTCACTTATTACAGGTACTCCACTAAAATAAATAAAACAAAAAGAAATGGTGCGCTTTCTGTAGTTATTTTTTTCCTTTTTTTCATTTGATTTCATTTGTGTAAACAGGGCAGGAGACCAAATTAGACACCAGTGTTTTCTGTTCCTTCAGTAGTTGATTTTATTTATATTTCTTAAATAACATTTTTCTGGTTTCATACCTAGATCATTTAGATAACTAAATGAGGTTACAATCTGTCCATAAAGGGACACTAAATACCACAGCAAAACTGTAACTCTGCATGCATAATTAATATTCTTCCTAGAACAAAGGGTCAAACAGTCTTATGTTTTTCATTCTGTAACAGCATTTCTTAAAAATTAAATACACAGAAAATAAATATTTGATTATAGACTTTTTTTGTTTTGTTGATTAAATCCATGTTCACTGGTGTCTATTAAAGCACACCTGGGCCTGGAGCAGATTTACTCTTCATCACAGCATGTGTAACCAATCCTAGCAGGGTAAATATTACATCACAGCAGGTTTTGAGTGACAAGGCGGTTGTACAACTCTCAGTTCTGCCCTTGTTTTTAATTCTCAGTTAAAATGACCAGTAATGCTGATAATAATGGGGAGAAGCAGAAGAAAAACTGAAATAAATGATATATGCTAATAAGTTATGTATGCTAATACTTCAGTGGCTTGCATAAAGTAACAGTGCAAGATTATTTATGATTCATACTCTCCAAATATCTGAGTGAACCTCTAATCAAAACATTCACAACAAAATAATAAGAAATATAAATTATTGGGACTATTTGGCATTGTAATATTATTTTCAAAACAATATTAAACATTTATTCATTCTCAGTAGTGATTCTCATTACTGCAATACATTTTTTTTTTTACATTTATATTCACACAAATTAAATGCAGTACAGTAGATGCCACCCTGATTTATAAATACTTTATCATGTCAAGTAATATTTTTTTTTTTTTTTACAATGACACAAAAAAAGACCATATTGGCCATAAAACTATACTCAAAATTCTCAAGTTCTTCTTTTCACTTTGGAGCGAGATGTAAGCCGAACACCGCATAAGGAAGCGAAGTTCGAGCGTCGTGATGTGGATCCAGACACCGTCACTCGTCTGCGGGGACGGGTCGCCCGTTGCTGTCAGTCTACGGCCAGTTCAAACGGCAGCTAGCTAGCAAACTTCTGCGGCTGTAGCGGAGGAGGCAGGCTGTCGCCGCCTATGTTGTCCGAGTCGATGGTGAGGGTGGCAGAGGCGTGTGTCCGTACAGGTGCCGCTTCCAAAATGCCCAGAACAGAGAGTTCCTGCCCTTCCCTCCATTCGATGAGGTCGGCCTCCAGAGCTTGAGTCTCCTCGGCTCTCCGTTCCTGTCGAGCTCCTGACGGCAGGTCCTTCCTCTGGTCCTGGGGCGGGACGGTTGTGCCGCTCTGGGAGCTGGCGCTGGAGGAAGTGGCCTTGGGGCCCAACGAAGACGCTGCTCCAGACATGTAGCGCTCAAAGTCCTCCTGGCTCAGGTTCAGCGACTGCGCATCCAGCTTCTCGATGAACGCCACGGCACAGCACTGCAACAGGAACGAGTGCGGAGATGAGTGACGCAAGAACAAATCAAGGTTTGTTCACACCCAGAGCCTAGAATGAACACTTGGAGGGCCTAAACTAACAATCGATTAGTTGGCCGATTATTTCTTCGGAGCTTCTGTGGGGCGTGAAAGAAAAGTCATATGACAGGAAGCGTATCTAATTACTTTTGCCAGAAAGTAATATTACATTTGAAAGGAGTAACTAGTGACGAGTAATAAATTACATTTTGAGTAACTAGCCCAATGCTGATCATAAACAGGGTTGAGGAGTAACGAAATACAAGTAACTTAGTTGCGTATTTAAAATACAAAATTTGAGTAAGTGTATTTCATTTGAAATGGGTGGTAATCAGATTACAGTTCCATCTGAAAAGTGTTTTAGATTACCAAAGTGATTACTTTGAGTTTCAATGTCATTTAAACAGCGATTGGTGATTCTCTGACTCTGACCGTCTGAAAAAGACGAGTTCAGTTTCATCAACATTTTAATACTTTTAAGAGGATCATGAAAATGTTGTTATTTTTATTTAGTTCTGTCCTGAACAAGACAAAATGACTGAATTTATTAAAAAAAAATTGCAGAACTGTCAACTGAACTGTCCTGTCATGACCTGATGATCCACGACTGTTTTCATGTTTTGTGAGTCATTTTATAATTCACTCGATACTGTGACTTTTTCTCACTATTTGTTTTTTTCCCTCACAATTGTGAGTTTGCATTTCAAAATTCTGACTTCTTTTTCTCAGAATTGCGAGATTTAAACTCACAATTGCAAGTTATAAAGTCAGAATTGGGAGATATAAACTTGCAATACTGACTTTTTTTCTTGCAGTTGTGAATTTAGTATGCGAGTTTATATCTCATAATTCTGACTTTTCTCAATATTGTGAGTTTTTATCTCATAATTCTGACTTTTCTCAATATTGTGAGTTTTTATCTCATAATTCTGACTTTTCTCAATATTGCAAGTTTATTTCTCATAATTTTCGTTTTCTCAATATTGTCAGTTTATCTCATAATTATGACTTCTTTATGTGTAATTGCAACTTTATATCACTCAATTCTGAGGGAAAAAGTCATTGTGACCTTTTTTGTGTTTGTTTCACACTTATTAGTATTCCAAAGTATTCTAAAGTATTTAGATTAAGTTACTAAACTTTTTAAAGTAATCTGTAGTGAAATACATTTTAAAAGTAACCTACTCAGCCCTGATTACAAATATAATTTATGATCATGAAAATACCCGAGAAGGCTTGAAGATTATTAATTAATTAATCTTCTGTTTATTCTGTTCTGTGATGGGGATTTCGTGGAATGACGTGTGTTGTTGTACTTCTGCAGGGCTGAGTTTCTACTCGAGAGCGCCCTCTGGCTTTCAGATGGAGTAGCATTTATCCGTACTTCACTGTGCATTAAAATTATTTTAATTTAATTAATTTCAATTAATGATGAGTGTCCCAGTAAACACAGTCAGTTGCGTCTGTGTGAATGTGAACAGTCGAGAAGGACAACACAGGATCAGTGTTTTCTCTGAAAACACAGCAGCAGGAATATTAGGCTGCTGTCACTTTAAATGTTAAACAAACAAAAAATAATGTAATGTATACAGTGAAGACTAGTGCTATTTACATTTCTCAATGTCTCGGCCTGAAAACTACTCTTAGTTGACTTTAATAATGTTTTAGATTTATATTAGTTTTAGCTGTGGTTAGAATTGTGAATTTTCACTGGTTTTGCGAAAACAGCCCGTTATCACAATAAAATTTTAGATACCAGTTTAGAGGCGGGATACAAATATTTATCAGTGCAGCTTCACAGGATCTACATGATCCAGACAAGGAATAAGATCTAGAGAAACCATCGCACATTTTATACAAAAATATAGTTTTTAACCACAAATGCTGGTCTTGCGCTGCTCTGATGCGCCACACATTACGTAATCATGTTGGAAAGATCACGTGACGAAAAACTTCATCTCATTTTCTCCTCCAACTTCAAAATCGTCCGACATCGTTGTTTTACCCTTTTTTGTAAAGGCCGTTTGACTTGGTCTTTGCAAACACTGGATCGGTACTTCCTCCTACGTCACGTGACCTTTCCAGCGTGATGACGTGATGTGTGGCGCATCGGAGCAGTGCAAGACCAGCATTTGTGGTTAAAAAGTATATTTTTGTATAAAATGTCTGATGGTTTCTCTAGATCAGACTCTTATTCCTCGTCTGGATCATGTAGAGTCTTTGAAGCTGCACTGAAACTGACATTTGAACCTGTTGAACCCCAATGAAGTCCACTATATGGAGAACAATCCTCTTCATTTCTTTTCCACTGAATCTACATCTTGATGACATAGGAGAGTGAATGATCAGGAGATTCTAATTCTGAAGCGAATAAATGCTTTAACTTTTTGCCAAAATGGCCAGTGGTTTAGCTTTAGCCCTCCCCTCAACAACACTTGATTTGAGGACTCATTCATGTCTGGAGCACAAACAGTGATGTGACGAATGATCGAACACTTCGTTATGACTATGACAGAATCCTTCTGACTCACTCTAATGTGTGGATTTATTCCAGACTCCTGTGAATCATAAAGTTCACACAGTCTGAAAGTATTTCGCGTCTTAACCAGTGACACACCAAAAGCCTGAGAGGGATGAAGTCTTACTAGGTTAGTGAAGTAATATCCGTCCTCTCCGCTCATGAGGCGGCTGGGATTGCAGTAGCGAGTGATGTACTGGATGTTGGAGTGTAATCGGGGCGGATTGGCCTTCAGCACTATATAGACGAGAGTGGGCAGGAAGTCGTCCGCTGAGGCGGCAGCTTTCTTACTGCCCTGGATGGCAGTCAGGATGTGTTTACTACACCTGGTGACGCACGCCAGCTTCTCCTTAGGAACCTTTTTCGAGTCCAAGTCGATCAGATCTATTCAGGAAAAAAAAAAGAAAAAGAAAAATCAGTAACACTTTGGCATGGGGAACACATTTCCTATTTGCTATGACTTTTGGCTCAATAAACTCTTAATTTACTGCTTATTAATAGTTAGTAAGGTAGTTGTTGTAGCCTTTAAGTTCAGGCATTGGGTAGGATTATGGGATGTAGAATAATGCATTAATATGCGCTTTAATAAGTACTAATAAACAGATAATATGCATGTGTAACACAGTTCGTAAATATGGGAAGGAGGAGGCGGGAACCAGCGAACATTCAACAACTTTTAATAATAAAATAACAAAACAATAAAACGAAAGTGAAAGGGCGGCAGTCGCCGTGAGGAAATGACAAAATAAAACACAACATAAAATCCAGGCCTGGTCCTCTCTCGTCCTTCACTGTAGTCGCTCCTCTTTTATGCTTCCGGAGCTCCTCCGTGAGAGACACGAGACCGGTGTATCGCGCAGGTGGCGCTCATTATCACTCGCGTCACCGGCCTCGCACCGTTCCCTCACGGCTCTCGCCCGCCCTGCTCGTCACAGCATGCTAATAAGGAACTCGATAATTGTTCCCCGTACTAAAGTGTTAGCAGAAAAACATTATAATTCTGGGACCTTTTACTTAAAGGGGATATATCATGAAAATCGGAGTTTTTCCATGTTTAAGTACTATAAATCGAGTCTACCAACCCAGAACACGTGAAAAAGGACTTGTTTTGGCAAGTCTTTCTCTGCAAGCATGTGAAAAAACAAGCCGCTCACATTTGTGACACAGGAAGGGGATCTTATTATAATTTTACGTCTCTTAATCTGCACATTTCCAACAACGGAAAAAGAGTCTCGTTAGCTGCTAGTTGACCCTGACAAGCTTGATCGCTAAAAAAGGAGCGTTTCTGTCCAAGCGAAATTTTGGAAAAAGCATTTGATAGTAATCATAAACGTTAGCTTGGTGTGTATGGCTCTGTTTGGAAAACAGGAACGCTGTATAGTGGCGTCCATACGAGTTTTGCACAAAAGATGAACGTGACGACACATGCTAGTGACGAGTTGATCAACTCCACAGCAACTACATCAATTTATCCACTAACCGTTCAGAAACTTCTTCCTGAGTCTCTCCATCAGTTTGAACACTTT
>CM074284.1:27187870-27220370 GCA_037194245.1 Opsariichthys bidens
AAAAATGACTTCACAGGCAAGGATATTGTGGCTACTAAGATTGCACCTAAATCAACAATTTATAGGATCATTAGCAACTTCAAGGAAAGAGGTTCAATTCTTGTAAAGAAGGCTTCAGGGCGTCCAAGAAAGTCCAGCAAGTGCCAGGATCGTCTCCTAAAGAGGATTCAGCTGTGGAATCGGAGTGCCACCAGTGCAGAGCTTGCTCAGGAATGGCAGCAGGCAGGTGTGAGCGCATCTGCATGCACAGTGAGGCCAAGACTTTTGGAAGATGGCCTGGTGTCAAGAAGGGCAGCAAAGAAGCCACTTCTCTCCAAAAAAACCATCAGGGACAGATTGATCTTCTGCAGAAAGTATCGTGAATGGACTGCTGAGGACTGGGGAAAAGTCATATTCTCCGATGAAGCCCCTTTCCGATTGTTTGGGGTATCTGGAAAAAGGCTTGTCAGGAGAAGAAAAGGTGAGCGCTACTATCAGTCCTGTGTCATGCCAACAGTAAAGCATCCTGAGACCATTCATGTGTGGGGTTGCTTCTCATCACTCACAATTCTGCCCAAAAACACAGCCATGAATAAAGAATGGTACCAAAACACCCTCCAACAGCAACTTCTTCCAACAATCCAACAACAGTTTGGTGAAGAACAATGCATTTTCCAGCACGATGGAGCACCGTGCCATAAGGCAAAAGTGATAACTAAGTGGCTCGGGGACCAGAACGTTGAAATTTTGGGTCCATGGCCTGGAAACTCCCCAGATCTTAATCCCATTGAGAACTTGTGGTCAATCCTCAAGAGGTGGGTGGACAAACAAAAACCCACTAATTCTGACAAACTCCAAGAAGTGATTATGAAAGAATGGGTTGCTATCAGTCAGGATTTGGCCCAGAAGTTGATTGAGAGCATGCCCAGTCGAATTGCAGAGGTCCTGAAAAAGAACAGCCAACACTGCAATTACTGACTCTTTGCATAAATATCATGTAATTGTCGATAAAAGCTTTTGAAACGTATGAAGTGCTTGTAATTATATTTCAGTACATCACAGAAACAACTGAAACAAAGATCTAAAAGCAATTTGGCAGCAAACTTTGGGAAAACTAATATTTATGTAATTCTCAAAACTTTTGGCCACGACTGTACAGGTGCTGGTCATAAAACTAAAATATCACCAAAAAGTTGATTTATTTCACTAATTCCATTCAAAAAGTGAAACTTGTATATTATATTCATTCATTACACACAGACTGATACATTTCAAATGTTTATTTCTTTTAATTAGCTTTTTAAGGACTACAACAAACGGCTGGTAGAGACTACAACGAGCTTCTTCCTGGATTAATGACATCACTAACCCCAAAATTTACATAAACCCCACCCCCGAGAACACTCAACAAAGGGGGCGGGGCCATGTTGGACTGCTTTAGAGAAGAGGTGTGTTCTACATCGACATCACCAGAGACTGAGATATACCACACATATATATATATACATATTATGAAATGCAACAATCACAGATTATTGTACACAGAATAAAACAAACTAATCTTTCTTTGCAGTGGTTTATTAATGATAATTGGACATCTTTCAGAATAAAAATAGAATGTTTCCTTCACAACATCTCAAAGTGTCACAGCGATACACTGAGTTTTATTCAAGGGCACCGGTGCTTTTAACTTTGTATTATAAAAAAAAATGGTTTTTTTTTGTAATCATAAGACTTCAATGACCAACAATAGCCAGAGTAAAGAGCTGGAATACACTACATGACGAGTCAGCGCTGGTGGATGAAAGTCAGAGTCGGTCTGCTGAATTTGGGCAGATTTCACAGAAAAGTTTGTGTCTGGAATGACTCGAGTGTATAGTGTTTGATGCCCTGTTTTCCCTCTGTAACCATTTTGTGCAAGTATATGATGCCTAGTGTCGGGTAGTGTGCTCCAGCTCTTTATTATCCGGTCCAAACACACGGTGCCCAGTGTGTGTCATTCAGGCCAACACTCCACCGATGATGAACGCAACTACGACTGCAAGCAGTGCACAACAGATAATAATCATGAATTTCTTCTGTATTTGGAAGAGAAAACATTCCAGGCAGCATGAAAAGTAGAAAAAAAACAGTTACTGTAATGACCCAGGCAGAACTTTCATTGCATATTTAAAGATTCGTGGAGAGCAGTTCGAAGATGTTGGGGTTTTCTTTCATTTATGACATGGGAATTCACATTCCCAGAATTGAAACGCTCATGTGATCTGCTCTCCATGACGGCAAGGTTTGGAAAGTAAGGAGTGTAGGAAGTGTAACACTGTTGATCCATCATCCAGCTCTCTCCACAATGGATCACAAACACGCCACAACACAGCGAGTTCACACACACACTGAGGCAAAACACAACACAAACAGAGGTTGGGAAATAAATAGTGCCTATAAAAAGTATTCACCCTCAGCACGTTTGACCGATCAACGTACTTCATGCAGCTCCATATCCAATCAAATCAAATCACATTTAATTTACCCCCACCACAAACAACTCAATGATATATTAATTGTCTTTTTAATATTTAGAACACATATGCATATAGAATGGGAAAAAAATAAACAAATAAATCAACTCCATAGCGGATGATTCCAAGTGATGTTCCAATTCATCCCGTTGCAAAGCTCCCGCCAGTAGTGGGCGCTCAGGCAACGTAAGCCGCGACGTACCGCCGAGTCAATGAGTCTGAGGGACGCTAGCGAGGGAAGGGTATAAAAAACGGGAACACAACCCTAGATGAGGTTGGATATGGGAATATGATGAGCGCATATCGTGTTGTTTTTGTCAATTATGGCAAAATAGAATAAAAATCAAATCAAATGGCAATGTCTAATGTTAAAGTTTGTTTTTTGGATCGATGTCCGACTTTGAGCGGTGCTCCAGATTTTGTTTTGTGGGAAAAATCCAAAATCTGATCCATCTGGAATGTAGCATTAGACCCTACTCTGAAGCAGGGTTGCCAGGTTTTCACAACAAAACGCATCCAATTGTTGCTGAAAACTAGGCCAATCGTGTTTCAGGGGGGTCCCACGGTAAAAATTGCTTTCCGAGGGGTAAAATACACGTTTTTGGTAAGGTTCCCCTGGTAAAATGTGCATTTCAGGGGCTTAATGTCATGGGAAAACCGCAACACTGCTCTGAGGCAGGAGCTAATTTAGTTCCCCCAAAAGGAGTTCCTAGAACTAAAATCGTTCCTAGTTCCTGCGGTGCGAATACACCAAAATCCGCTAATAGTTCTAGGAACTGTGAAAATGTTCCTCCTGTGCGAAAACCCCCTAATGACACTTTATGGGAGACTGTAATATGGTAACTAGTTTTCCAGAAGGCATGTGGGAAACTCTGAAGTAGCTGATCTGATGAGACCAAAACTGCACTTTGTGACCATCAGACTATTTTGGTGTAAGGACATGAAGACCATAGCAGATGTGCAACGATAGAGAGCTACAGCAGAATCACTGAAAGTGATTGATACGGGTGTAATTACTGTAATAAATGACGACAAATTTCGGCAATAGAATATTTTTTTTGATCAAAGCCAAACAGAAAGTGAATACTTTTTCTAGACCCTGTACACAGTATCCCATCTCACAAACCAGCTTTTTTCATCTTATTACACACTCAATTTCCCAGCATGTCTGTGTCTTTGTTTAGAGCAAAATCTCCCGAATCTATTGGCTATGACACAAATAAGAGAAGATGAAAACAGATGGTCCTGAGTTCCTGCTGTCAGTAATGTCAGCACTGTACAGGTGAAGTGTCTTGGTTAGCTCAATCCAATGGCTAGAGAGATGATGAGGATGAGAAGGCAGACGGACACACAGCTGCCTATCACGATCAACTTCTGTGGAGGACACGGACAGAAAGCAGAGATCTTCACTTTAGCCCATCACTTTGTGCTGAAAGGATTACAAACCTTGAGAACGTCAGCTCACGAGAACGAGATGTTTACACGAGAACAGTCTGCAGGTGCATTTGAATTATGTTAACTGCTTGTAATGAATGCCATTTCAGTTCTACTTTCTGAGTCTGAATTATCATATGCAGTAAAAGTAACACTCAAGAACTGTAAAAGGTTTTGCCACAAACTGACTGGCTTCTCTACATGACTAATGAGCTTCTACAACATTTGACCTCCTAACTGAACTCCCCACAAGTTGATCATAGAAATAACAGAATAAATAAAAATGAATAACCGTTCTCTCTTGAGTGTGGAGAATATGTGCCACCATAATCAAAATACATTTGAGCGTGCGTTTGCATTTTACTTTCGCTTTTGCAATCGCGCATACTCTGTAAATAGGGAGCCGCGGTGCTGAGCGCATTCAACAAGATCAGACATTTATCAGATGTTTTTAGGCTGTGTTGTGCAACGAATCCTCCGCCATGGTCTCGTCAGTCATGTCGTCAGTTACTCTCGTCACATGATGACGTGACTCTGGAGTGGCTTCTGTAAGGCGAAGTAAAATGTCGTGTTTACAAACAGTAACTGAAAATCCTGCACTTTTAGGCTGCGTTCACACTTGTAGTTCGGTTGGTTTGGTTCGTTTGGTCCGTTTGGTCCAAATAACAAAAACAAAACATATAGTCCTGGTCCTCTTAGCGTTCACACTGGCATTTTTAACAGCGAAACTTAAGTTACCGAACCAAAGGCGAAGGAATACGGTCACGACCTGATTGGTCGGCTTTTATGACGTATATTTCTCGACGGAGCTCGCTTACCGAACATTCAAAACAATGCTGTGTTCTGGATTAAACGCCATCATTTCATGCTGTATTTTTCCCAGCTGAGAATCACGAAGCGCTCATAAAATGTTCAAAACATTCAAAACAGCAGCAGGATTTCCTCCGTTGTACGCAGAAACAGAAACTTCACCTCCTCGTTGCTCCACGTTTGCCCTCGACTCATTTTGGAGACGCCGATCTTCCTGCGTCGTCAAATCAGCTGACCTGTAGCGTCGCATCTGGTGACATCACGTCCTGTTTTTGGTTCGTTTACACGTCTTTGGTCCGTGTTGCGTTCATATATCAATCGAACCGCGCCAGAGTTCGTTTGGAAGCGGACCGAGACCTCGTCTTTTTAGCGGTCTCTTGTTTGGTCCACACCAGGGTTCGGATGGCAGTGTTCACATGTGAACCGCACTAACTGAGCAATCGCACCAGGGTTCATTTTAATCCAACCAAACATGACAAGTGTGAACGCAGCCTTAGTTTCTGTTGTGCAACGAATCTTCCGCCATGGTCTCGTCAGTCATGTCGTCACTTACTCTCGTCACATGATGACGTGACTGGAGTGGCTTCTGTAAGGGGAGCGGCCTAGTCTCAATGTCGTATTTACAAACAGTAACGGAAAATCCTGCCCTTTTAAACTCTTCTAGCAAGCTCAGACATGACAGGTCTGCATTTTTGAAGATTCTGGCTTCAAATGTGGAAAATCTGCAGACCATCTTGCCGTACGTCACTCACAACACGGCTTCTGACGTTTGGATCATCAGCTTTTAACATTTAGTGATGGAATAACAGCTTACTGACTGATAAACAACAATGTGAAACACCTCAGTGTTTGAAAAATCAGCACACAGACATATGGAGTGGGAATGGGAAAAGGCCGGAAGTGAGAGGGATGTGCTCATGCAGGACGGATGGCAGGCACTGACGTTTCTTTCACTCACCCTCCGCGTGTTACTCTGGTACTTTACAGCCTTTGTGGTGTCTCGCACTGCGTCCTTAATGTAATCCACTGTACGCTCCACATTATACTCTACACGGTCTATCATCTCTCCCTGACCAGAACAGAAGATGGACGGCACCAGAGGTGGAGGAAAGAAAAAGAGAAAGGTGATTTCAGAGGAGTTTAATGGATTGGTTGCTATATCTCACCGTCCTGCTAGTCTTCTGGACTTTGACAGCTGCTTTGGTTTCCTCTTTAGCCTTTTCCACATATTCCTGAGCACTGCAGACATTCTTCTCTATATTGTTTATTAACTCTCCCTAAAAGAAGACAGGAAAACACAGCTCACTAAACCACTGATAAGTACATTTAGCACTTTTCTGAAGAAGTGCACAAAATAGGGTTCTGCCGCATTACACCCTGCTGGTAGATACTATAATTACATTTGGCTGCAAACCAAATATTCCTCCTATGACTGCCAAACAAAAATAGGTATAAACTTGAAAGGGGGCATTGAACGGAATTGCTATAGTATTAAACTTCAAAGTGTTATGTTTTATTTTCAGATATTCTAGATTCTGTCATGCCAACACAATTTTGCATGTGCCTTGAAATCAGTATCCCTGATTTATTTCAAACGATAAACATTAAATAAAATGTAAAAAGTGAACCGTTTATGAAACCAGGCAAAAATATATGGCAGAATGGATAACAGGACTGAAAGATACAAGTGTTGCTGATTTGGACACTCTGTAGGGGCTACAAAAAGTAAAAAAAACAACATATATTTCCTATAATCGTAAGTTATATTCCATGTTTGATCTCTTCTTTTTTATTCTTTTTTTTAAATTAAAGTTAAAGAGTTAGTTCACCCAAAAATGATAATTCAGTCATTAATTCGTCTCCCTCATGTGGTTCTACACCCGTAAGATCTTCGTTCATCTTCAGAACACAAATGAAGATATTTCTGATGAAATCCGATGGTTCAGTGAGTCTCTATTGATAATGAACACTTTCAAAAGATACTAAAACATATTTAAAACAGGTCATGTGACTACAGTGGTTCAACCTTAATATTATAAAGCGACGAGAATACTTTTTGTGCGGCATCAAAAAAAAAAAAAACGACTTTATTCGACAATATCTAGTGATGGACGATTTCAAAACGCTGAAGCTATACGAATCTTTTGTGTCGAATCAGTGATTCGGTTCTCGCATCAAACTGTCAAATTCACATGAACTATTGAAACTGCGAATCACTCATGACGTAACGAAGCCTCGTTTACTGAAATCACGTGACTTTGGTGCTCCGAATCACTGATTCGACAAAAAAGATTCATAAAGATTCATGAATCAGTGTTTTGAAATCACTAGATATTGTTGAATAAAGTCGTTATTTAGTTTTTTTGGCGTACAAAAAGTATTCTCACCGCTTTATAATATTAAGGTTGATCCACTGTAGTCACATGACCTGTTTTAAATATGTTTTAGTGTCTTTTGAAAGTGTTCATTATCAATAGAGACTCACTGAACCATCGGATTTCATCAAAAATATCTTCATTTGTGTTCTGAAGATGATCGAAGGTTTTACGGGTGTAGAACCACATGAGGGATTAATGACTGAATTATCATTTTTGGATCAATTCAGTTGAATGTTGTAAAAGTTGAAAGACAGAATGAGATTTTTTTTTTTACAGACCTTTTATTCTCATCATGCTTTTTGTAATAAATTTCATGCAGTAAGGAGTATTACAGTACAGTAAGTCTTTCAGACCTTTGAGTGAGGCTGTCACGGTACCAAGCCGTAAATGCGCTTTTGCGGAATTAGTCTATTAACAGAGTACATCACAAAAAAAGCAGACAAAGACGACATGATTGCATAATACTCTTTCAGACAACTGACCAATGCGAAGCACTGAGTTGGCAGAAGTTAGAAGAGCGAGCTCAGCTCTGTGTGTCCTGCAGCGAAGCAATCTTAGCATCATTGCTGCCCATTGCTTAGCCAGAGCTAAGATGGAAAAACTGCAATCTCAGTATCTCGGACAGCCTGTTTGTTGGAGCAACTACACTATCTACAAGTAGCAAACATTCTCATTTTGAGTGAGTGCTTCCGTTTCATTTAATAATGAAATAAATAAAGGCCGATGAATTACAGCAGTCAGAAGACAAACTATCACTCCTTCTAAAATCATAGCATCGTTGACTTTTTTTAATATATAAATGTAACACGGTTCGTAAGAACGGGAAGAAGGAGGTGGGAACCGGCGAACGCTAATAATTTAATAATAAAATAAGCAAACAATAAAACGAAAGTAAAATACAAACAAAATAAAACACAACATAAAGTCCAGGCCTGGTCCTCTCTCGTCCTTCACTGTCGTCGCTCCTCTTTTATGCTTCCGGAGCTCCTCCGTGAGAGACACGAGACCGGTGTAGCGCGCAGGTGGCGCTCATTATCACTCGCGTCACTCGCCCTGCTCTTCACAATAAATTAATAGCAAGGTAACATTACACATATAATAGTGCTAAACCGTGTCTACTCCAGATGTGAGCGGCGCATCACAACACGTCAAAAACAAGAAACCATTACAATCAGTGATTCTGTCTACACTGGATGTGGCGCAGCACAACGAGATAGCAAACAGATAGTATACCTGAGATAATCCACGCAGTTGCAAAGCGTCCAGCAACACAACTAATGGATTTGGAAAGTTTGCAGTGCATACAGCCTCAAGCTGTTCCAGTGCGTGACATTTATACACTTCTACATGTTACAGCCTCATTTTCATCAGTGTGAGCAGCTCTACTCTCACCTGGCTTTCTACCAGCATGGCCATATCCGTGAACATATCATGCAGCTCACGGATGTTGTTCTCCAGTTTGATGATTTCACTGTGTCGCGTTTCAATCTCATTCATGGCCTGTTCAGTGATGTTGCAGTCCATGATGATCTGTAGTGAAAATGTTATTAGAAAGTGGCACATTGTCCGACATAGTTTTACTACACATGCTTCAATCGTTGGCTGGAGTGCAAAAACACCAACAAAAAAGTTCACTATGTTCTGAGAAGGTGATTAAAAACCCATATCTCACAAAACATAGGCCCAACAAATGTGTTAGTGTCCTGTAAGGGGCGCCCAAGTCCAATGACTGGTGTGGGTGAAGGTTTCCTGAGATTTTCAGTTCACTTTCTGACTCTTTCTGACCTAAAATTTAGGTTAGAATGCCAATTGACCCTTGGCAGTTTGATTGACAGGCGATCTGACCAATCATAACCCTGAATCCACCATTTTGTCCGTCAAAGCGGTCAGGGGAGTTAGTAGATTAACGTTGGGGAAATTGAATCATGTCTTGAAACAACATTCCTTCTGATGTTCATTCATGTTTATTTGATGCTATAAATGAACTAGTATGAAGAGATGATCGAGCGATCTGTCACCACACATTAAACACACACTAGACGCTATTTATTGATTAAACTGCTTTAAAACATTACAATATTTTAAAATTGGAACTGTTTCATATGAAAAGTAGCCTGCTCTGTCTTGTCTGTCGACGCAATGTACTTTTCACTAATAATTATTTACTTAGACATTTGATTATCCTATTTAACTCTTTACTTTAGGTTGTACTTGTAGATTTTACATCACATGTAAAATCGCTCAGGCCTCGTCCACATTTACAAGGGTATTTTTATAAACTGAGTTTTTCCTCCATTTAAAAATAAACTGCATGCACATGAAATCGAAAAAACACACGCTATGAAGCACTGTGATGATACAGGTGGTGATATAACCCTAAAAAGGTTAAAAAAGGTTATTGCCGACATCACAAGCCATTTGCACCCTTGAAGGGCACTTCGAGAAGGGGACGCCATTTGTAGGGGTGACAATGCCTTCACGAAAGACCCTTCCACAAGGCCGTTAGCGAAGGGTACATGCGACGGTCACTTCGCGGAAGTAATTTTATCATTTATGGTCAGGTGACCCAGCGAACACTCGTGATTCATTCATTGTAAAGCTAGACGGCGGGAGAGTTCAGGTTAACAAACAGCAATTCAAGCCGTTTTGCTTTTTTCGTGATATATTTCGCATATTTCTGTCATGTCAAAACTCACCCCTGAAGTGAAGATGGGGTTGTCACTTTCTAACACACTCTCCAACTCCTCGTTTGTCGTATTTCTTCCCGCTACACAGAAACAACATGATATTAATAGCTCGCTTGTGCTATTTTTGTAAAATTATACAATGACACAATGTATATTCGATTTTTGCATACAATACAATGTCATGTGACTTGTCACATCCGAGAGACACCATGATGGAGGTCTTCTTTGTTCTTTACAGGGTATCGCTTGCTTCTCTCAAGAGTATGACGCAGGGCAAATGTGTTCATCATAACAACTCTCAAAATAGTTTTAGCATGAATATAGAAATATTTATGTATTTGTTTGTGGAAGACTAGATCTGCAAGTATAGATAATATACATAATCCTTACATTAGGAAAACAATAGGACAGCCCCTCAATTCCCAAGATGTGTACTCAGAAGAACCGCATGTTTGCCATCTAGTGGTTTGATTTGGGCAAATGTGGGCAAATGTGTTCATCATAACAACTCTCAAAATAGTTTTAGCATGAATATAGAAATATTTATGTATTTGTTTGTGGAAGACTAGATCTGCAAGTATAGATAATATACATAATCCTTACATTAGGAAAACAATAGGACAGCCCCTCAATTCCCAAGATGTGTACTCAGAAGAACCGCATGTTTGCCATCTAGTGGTTTGATTTGACTTATGAACTTTAAAAACAATTGACATTGGTATTTTTATTACACACACCTGTCATTTCACGTTAGAAGATATTTAAGCAAGGAAAAATTCCTTAGCTGGAACCCTGAGATAAAAGTGGGATCATCTGACGCTCTCACATTCAAGTGATGTGTGACCAAAACTGGAGCCTTGTGTGAAAATCACTCCAATGGGAACATCAATCTAACAGTACTGTGAGGTCGAGATCAGTGTTTCTACGCAAAGGTCAAACGACACACAGCAACAAATGGAATAAGTGTTTGTTTGAGACTGTAATTATGGCTGATTACACAAAAAAGATCTACTGATGAAACACTTTTTGAAGCGAGAACAGAGAATCACTAGCCTGAAACAGTGAGATGACATGCGCCATTGTTCATCCTTGACAATCTGTAATTAGTAGCGCACCGAGTTAATAACGAACAGTGTGACGGGATCACAGATCTCCGTCGTGACTCGGGTTTGATTACATGCTGAACACACTAAATACAGTGTGTGTGTTTCGAGTGTGGGGCGACCCAGCTGGCCAGTTTTACTACATTGTCCTGGACTTCGAACACAAGCGGTTTTTCACCCAAAATGGCAGGATGATTATGGTTCCAGCTTGAAGCCGATGACACACAAAGGTCCAGCAGATGGGGTCAGCTGTTCTCCCAGCACTATATGATCTAGTAGTGCAGTGGTTCACAAACCGGGGGTAATAAAAGAGGGGCAAGGGATAGTGTACAGTTGGCAGATTGTTGTGAAAACTCTTCAGGGTGATACACGACCCCACTTCAAAATTACCCCGCTTATTACGCGGCTACTTGTCAATTCACAAGTTCAATTCAGAAGTCAGTTATATATATATATCTCACAATGATTGGGTATCTGAGTATCTGAACGTGCTCCTCCCGAACTTTGTTAATAAAACACCATTGATTGAGTTGTTTTTGTGCAAAAACAGACCACTAGATGGCGCAATTGAAGAATCATGTGTCGAAATATGAACGAATGATCCATGGTTCATGGTCAAGTTTGTGAAAGGACTGCCAGTGCATAAAGAAGATGATGAATCTAACATCACAACTACAAAAACAAAAAAAATGCGACAAAAACCCAATATAATCATTGGTGCCGTGTATGTAAATCAGATGATCAATGCAATCAATCGCATTTCTAATCGCAAAGTGTGTCCAAATGACTATGGTCTTTCCCCCGGGGTTCGTTCAGAACCAAAGGAAAAACATCCTTTCAATACAGAGGAAAAACCAGCACAAAACATGACAATGGGCTAATGAGAGACAGGTGAAGGCGATTAGTTGTCATGGAGAATTGGAGTTAAACAATGGTTTCTATGGAAACTAATAAGACAGAAATGGAACTAAACCAATATATTCCAATCAAGACAAAAGAACATCAAAATAAAAGTCCTTAAACATAGACACAGGGTAATAGTGATATGTGTACTGAGCACTAAATCTGTTCATCATAAAAAGCGATAGTGTCTCTTCAGAAGACTTGGATTAAGCCGCTTCATACATATCGTAACAATTTCATATCGAAATAATGATACAAGTCCCAAGTAAATATAGTCGATAACTGAGGTGCAATATGGCAGCAGCTGTGTGAATCAAGCGTTTCAGAGTGCTGTGTAGTAGAGTTTCAGTGAATAGCCTATAAATATGATTTAAGACAAAGTCTTCTCAATCTCATTTTGCATAATATTCATTATGTTTTATATTTTTGTACCGTTGGTTATTTTTCTCATCCAACTTCCTCCCTTACTTTTTCAGAGAAAGCACACTAGGCTCACAAGTGGGTGTTTGTGTGTGCGTTTACTCACTAATCTCCAGCTGTCTCTGTATCCGTCTTTTACAGCGTTCCCTGTAATCTGATTGTGTTGCGTTATATTCAGACATCACCTCCACAAATTTACGTGACAAGGTGGAGTGCTGAAAAACAGAGCCCTCTTATTATAATGTACACAAAACAACATGTATCTGCCAGTCATCAGTGAGTAGAAGACTTAGGCGCTGGCATCAAGACTCTCACCTGTGTTTTCCGTATCCTCAGATCGGCTGATGGGTGTTCACTCTTTAGTGCTTCCTCTTGCTCTATGGTCTGCTGGATATCTTGAAAAAAGAGGAGACATCCCTGTGGTTATTCATTTACTAACTCTAAATAAATAAGAACCAAACTTATTCTAAATCCCTCTGGAATGTGTGTTTGTGTGTTTTGCTGTCAGTGTGATGATGTTGTGGGAGAGACTCTTCAAATCGCTTCCTTTTAAGGAACGGTAGTGAATGAAATTGAATGATAATGATATGGACGGCTCTCTATTTCTAATGACAAAAAGCTCATTCATGTGCTCATGACTCAAGACTAGATTACTGTAATGCACTACTTGGAGAATGTCCTGCAGGGATATTAAATTAGCTGCTAGATATTGAACCAGCTGAAGCTTGAGTGCTCAAAAAAATGCAAGAAAAATGATCATATCAGCTGAGTTTATAGTCACATTTGCTGCCTACTACGTTTCCATTAACATTACAAAATTCTGCTAATTACTTATAAAGCTTTAAGTAAGCTCCTTTTGCCGGCATATTCGGGTCACGGTACCAATATAACCCCTCTTGTTAGAGTCCTGCTTAGAGTGGGCAGTTTAAACAGGAGGGGTTACATTGGTGCCGTGACCCGGATGGGAGTGAGATTTGGCGGGTGAGTGTAACGGACGTAGGCTGGTCATGGACGTACCAGCGGATCCGGGTCATGGCACCAATGTAATCCCTCATGTTCCGAGTCCTGCTTAGAACGGACAGTTTGAACAGGAGGGGTTACATTGGTGCCGTGACCCGGGTGGGAGTGAGATTTGGCGGGTGAGTGTAACGGACGTAGGCTGGTAATGGACGTGCCAGCGGATCCGGGTCACGGCACCAATGTAATCCCTCCTGTTCCGAGTCCTGCTTAGAACGGACAGTTCGAACAGGAGGGGTTACATTGGTGCCGTGACCCGGATGGGAGTGAGATTTGGCGGGTGAGTGTAACGGACGTAGGCTGGTAATGGACGTGCCAGCGGATCCGGGTCATGGCACCAATGTAATCCCTCATGTTCCGAGTCCTGCTTAGAACGGACAGTTTGAACAGGAGGGGTTACATTGGTGCCGTGACCCGGGTGGGAGTGAGATTTGGCGGGTGAGTGTAACGGACGTAGGCTGGTAATGGACGTGCCAGCGGATCCGGGTCACGGCACCAATTTAATCCCTCCTGTTCCGAGTCCTGCTTAGAACGGACAGTTCGAACAGGAGGGGTTACATTGGTGCCGTGACCCGGATGGGAGTGAGATTTGGCGGGTGAGTGTAACGGACGTAGGCTGGTAATGGACGTGCCAGCGGATCCGGGTCACGGCACCATTGTAATCCCTCCTGTTCCGAGTCCTGCTTAGAACGGACAGTTCGAACAGGAGGGGTTACATTGGTGCAGTGACCGGATCTGCTGGCATAGGAGTGGGGCACTCTAACATGGAGGCTAAAAACCGCAGTCTCTGGTGTCAGTCGCTAGAGCACCTCTTGAGATCAGGAGTGAAGTTTACATGCACAGCGCTTACCGGGCTACGTCCGTTACACTCACCCCCCTAAACCTCACTCCCATCCGGGTCACGGCACCAATGTAACCCTTCCTGTTTGAACCACCCACCCTAAGTAGGACTTGAACAGGAGGGAATACATTGGTGCCGTGACCTGGATGGGACTGAGGTTTGGGGGAGGTGAGTGTAACGGACGTATGTTGGTAACGGACGTGCTGGCAGATCCGGGTCACGTCACCAATGTAACTTGACTACATCTATTACACTATCACACTACAGTTGATCAAATACTTTGTAATTGCAAAATTATGGACAGTTAATGATACCCAGAATATCTGAAAATCTACAGCAGGAGTAGACCCTTTTCATTGTTTGGCTCATAAACTTCATAAACAGAAATAGCCTGATAGGGATTCAGACAGTTTAAGTTTTAACTAAAGACTCGTCTCTTGAGTTAGTCAGCTTGCGAGGTTTAAGAATAGAGCAAGTGTTGTGTGTGACTGACAGGTGAAGAGAGAGAGCACTGAAGAATTGTGGTACAGTAATGGTTTCTCTGACACTTCTGACTATAGCTGCAGTTTAAATATCTGTGTTGTTGAGGATAAAGAACTCACTCTTTAACTTGGAGCGCACTTTATTGGCCAAGTTCTTGATATCTGTCATCAACTCCTCCAACTCTGCTTTGGTTTCTGTTAGAAAATAAATGAGAGAGACACAGAATGGGTTTACTTCCATATCATTTCTGATATCCAACTACTGGAATATTCCAATTAGCATATTTAGAATAAGGTAACACATTATTTTCAAACTCTTCTCTTTTAGAAACACTGAAGATGTCCTTCATTTAATACAATGCATTTTTAGTAATTTTGTACGGTCTTTTAATGCAGTGTTTCCAACCCTGTTTCTGGAGGCACACCAGCACTACACATTTTTGAACTCCTCCTAAACAAAACACTTGATTCAACTCATCTGCTCATTCCAAGACCAGAAATAGATAGGTCAGATAAAGGAGACATCTAAAATTTTTTCTTATTTTGGGTTTGTGTGTAGTTCCCCTTGTGCTCCGTCCATGTATGCCGTTTTCAACTCACTAGCGCCACCTAACGGTGTAAATGTGGCTTCATTTGGTCTGCTTCGGGTATAACTTCTTGTTGTTCTCACATGTTCGTATGTCGAAATTATAAAGACAGTTAAATTTGTATATTTTCTAATGCTGTCAATCAATTAAAATTACCTAATCAATCACACATTTTTTGTAATTAATTGCACATGACACCAAAGTTTAATATATTTTTATATTGTAATGCCTTCACAACGAATCTCTAAAATAATGTAGAAACAACATATAGACAGTATATTTTAAATATTTCTTTAATGGCATCTTTTTACTAAGCACGATGAATGAAGGGCAGTATCAAAACATGAAAAAACTAACTTTAAAATAATGTTATATCTAACAAATTAGTTATTAAATAAAAAAAATAGATAAATATAATATAGCTGCGAGCAGCAACTATCAGAGTTCAAGCATTTTAAGTAAATTTGTAAAAAAGTATGTTTTATCTAGCAAGCATGTAACCAGTTAAATCATAGAAAGAAAAGACCATTAACAGCCAATACAGGCCATTTTTCATAGGAAACATGGTTTTTAAAGATTTCTAACAGTTATAGTGCCACCTATGGCCTGATCTCTGTAAAAGTTGGCATGCTTCTTTAGAGTCATATGTCGCATGTTCCGGTGGCCGAGAGAGTTCAACGCGCTGCAAATAAGAAAACACATTCAAATAAAAAAAACCACATGCAAATAAAAAAAAACGTGATCATCAGTTTGAAAACACATGTGCTGCAAATCCTCACAACACATGCAAATTACAAAAACGCGCTGCATTTACAAAAACGCACTATATTTACAATAATGCGCTGCATTTACAAAAACACGCTACATTTACAAAAACGCGTTGCATATACAAAAACGAGCTGCATATACAAAAACACACTGCATATACAAAAACGCGCTGCATATACAAAAACGCGCTGCATATACCAAAACGCACTGCATATACAAAAACGAGCTGCATTTACAAAAACGCGCTGCATATACAAAAACGAGCTGCATATACAAAAACGCGCTGCATATACAAAAACGAGCTGCATATACAAAAACGAGCTGCATATACAAAAGCGCGCTGCATATACAAAAACGCGCTGCATATACAAAAACGAGCTGCATATACAAAAGCGCGCTACATTTACAAAAACGCGCTGCATATACAAAAACGCGCTGCATATACAAAAACGCGCTGCATATACCAAAACGCGCTGCATATACAAAAACGAGCTGCATATACAAAAGCGCGCTACATTTACAAAAACGCGCTGCATATACAAAAACGCGCTGCATATACCAAAACGCGCTGCATATACAAAAACGAGCTGCATTTACAAAAACGCGCTGCATATACAAAAACGAGCTGCATATACAAAAACGAGCTGCATATACAAAAACGAGCTGCATATACAAAAGCGCGCTGCATTTACAAAAACGCGCTGCATATACAAAAACGCGCTGCATATACAAAAACGAGCTGCATATACAAAAACGAGCTGCATATACAAAAACGAGCTGCATATACAAAAACGCGCTGCATATACAAAAACGAGCTGCATATACAAAAACGAGCTGCATATACAAAAGCGCGCTGCATATACAAAAACGAGCTGCATATACAAAAGCGCGCTACATATACAAAAACGAGCTGCATATACAAAAACGCGCTGCATATACAAAAACGAGCTGCATATACAAAAACGAGCTGCATATACAAAAGCGCGCTGCATATACAAAAACGAGCTGCATATACAAAAGCGCGCTGCATATACAAAAACGAGCTGCATATACAAAAACGCGCTGCATATACAAAAACGAGCTGCATATACAAAAGCGCGCTACATTTACAAAAACGCGCTGCATATACAAAAACGCGCTGCATATACAAAAACGCGCTGCATATACCAAAACGCGCTGCATATACAAAAACGAGCTGCATTTACAAAAACGCGCTGCAAATACAAAAACGAGCTGCATATACAAAAACGAGCTGCATATACAAAAACGAGCTGCATATACAAAAGCGCGCTGCATTTACAAAAACGCGCTGCATATACAAAAACGCGCTGCATATACAAAAACGCGCTGCATATACCAAAACGCGCTGCATATACAAAAACGCGCTGCATATACCAAAACGCG
Organism: Opsariichthys bidens; assembly: GCA_037194245.1. Taxonomy (NCBI): domain Eukaryota; kingdom Metazoa; phylum Chordata; class Actinopteri; order Cypriniformes; family Xenocyprididae; genus Opsariichthys; species Opsariichthys bidens. The sequence goes on from CM074284.1 coordinate 27,205,200, forward strand.
CTGCATATACAAAAACGCGCTGCATATACAAAAACGCGCTGCATATTCAAAAACGAGCTGCATTTACAAAAACGAGCTGCATATACAAAAACGAGCTGCATATACAAAAACGAGCTGCATATACAAAAGCGCGCTGCATATACCAAAACGCGCTGCATATACAAAAACGCGCTGCATATACAAAAACGCGCTGCATATACAAAAACGAGCTGCATATACAAAAACGAGCTGCATATACAAAAACGAGCTGCATATACAAAAGCGCGCTACATTTACAAAAACGCGCTGCATATACAAAAACGCGCTGCATATACAAAAACGCGCTGCATATACCAAAACGCGCTGCATATACAAAAACGAGCTGCATATACAAAAGCGCGCTGCATATACAAAAACGCGCTGCATATACCAAAACGCGCTGCATATACAAAAACGCGCTGCATATACAAAAATGAGCTGCATATACAAAAACGCGCTACATTTACAAAAACGCGCTGCATATACAAAAACGCGCTGCATATACAAAAACGCGCTGCATATACCAAAACGCGCTGCATATACAAAAGCGCGCTGCATATACAAAAACGCACTGCATATACCAAAACGCGCTGCATATACAAAAACGAGCTGCATATACAAAAGCGCGCTACATTTACAAAAACGCGCTGCATATACAAAAACGAGCTGCATATACCAAAACGCGCTGCATATACAAAAACGCGCTGCATATACAAAAACGAGCTGCATATACAAAAGCGCGCTACATTTACAAAAACGCGCTGCATATACAAAAACGAGCTGCATATACCAAAACGCGCTGCATATACAAAAACGCGCTGTATATACCAAAACGCGCTGCATATACAAAAACGAGCTGCATTTACAAAAACGCGCTGCATATACAAAAACGAGCTGCATTTACAAAAACGAGCTGCATATACAAAAGCGCGCTACATTTACAAAAACGCGCTGCATATACAAAAACTGGCTGCATATACCAAAACGCGCTGCATATACAAAAGCGCGCTACATTTACAAAAACGCGCTGCATATACAAAAACGAGCTGCATATACCAAAACGCACTGCATATACAAAAACGCGCTGCATATACAAAAACGAGCTGCATATACAAAAACGAGCTGCATATACAAAAACGAGCTGCATATACAAAAGCGCGCTACATTTACAAAAACGCGCTGCATATACAAAAACTGGCTGCATATACCAAAACGCGCTGCATATACAAAAACGCGCTGCATATACAAAAACGCGCTGCATATACAAAAACGCGCTGCATATTCAAAAACGAGCTGCATTTACAAAAACGCGCTGCATATACAAAAACGAGCTGCATATACAAAAACGCGCTACATTTACAAAAACGCGCTGCATATACAAAAACACGCTGCATATACAAAAGCGCGCTACATTTACAAAAACGCGCTGCATTTACAAAAACGCGCTGCATATACAAAAACGAGCTGCATATACAAAAACGAGCTGCATATACAAAAACGCGCTGCATATACAAAAACGCGCTACATTTACAAAAACGCGGTACATTTACAAAAGCGTGCTGCATTTACAAAAACACACTGCAAAAAGTGCAAAACACAACGGAAATGTTTCAAGGGGGACCCCAAAAAGTGACGGACCCTACTTGACAACAGCACAAACTGAAAAATCTTAAAATATATTGCATGAACTCCATGTAATGTGTTTCACTAACAGAAAAGGGTTTTAATATGTGGCATTGTTGTTCACTCACTCAACTTTAAGAGATGATCATTTACTGGATGATTTAAAAATATTCTGTAGCGTACTAATGTGACGTCATTGTAACGGCCGCCTGAGGTGCTCGACGACCACGTCATCTGTGAGTTTCTAGCAAACTGAAAAAAACTTTATTAAAAATAATAAATACATGAAATACAGTTGTTTATTTTTGTTTGCAGTTTTTATTGTATTTCATGATTGTGAACACATTGTGCACTCAAATGCCGTACACTATATAGGGATCAGTGAATGAGTGAAGGGTGAGTTGAACTGGTTTTGGACGCACGTCCTAGTAGGGTCCGTCACTTTTTGGGGTCCTCCTTGAAACATTTCCGTTGTGGTTTGTGCTATTTGCAGCGCTTTTTGTAAATGCAGCGCGTTTTTGTGTTTGCATGTGTTGTGAGGATTTGCAGCACATGTGTTGTCAAACTGATGATCAAGTTTTTTTTTATTTGCATGTGTTTTCTTATTTGCAGCGCTTTGAGCTCTCTCGGCCACCGTAATTATAAGCTTTTTTTGGCTATCTGGCCATGACCTTTTTCTAAATTACCCTGTTATAGCTACCCAAAGGGTAAAGTTAAACTTTTTTGATCAATATTGACCTAAAGAGTCTAGAGAATTTTACTGTGTTGTTTTTAATCAGATCACAAAAGTTATTTTTTGAGGTAAATTTGTTCAGTATGAAGAGATCTAACAAATGATATGAATATTTTGTGTATGTGTGAAAAACGATGTGAATACATTGGCGGATGGCAGCCATGTTTTTCAAGATACACCAATGTTCTTAGAAGCAATCGTGGCTCCTTGGACCAAGACATTGCATGCTAATTTTCAAGTCAATCGGACTAACGGTTTTTTCACTTGTTTCCAAGTTTCTCTCATGTTATAGCATCACCTAGTGGCCGATCGCCGTGATTGATCCCATAGACAGGTGTTTTGAGTTCGCTGAAAATATCTCATTCCGTTCACAAGTTATAGCCATTTTAGTCAAAGTGGCTCCACCCATTTCGAACATTTTGGCGCTCCTTAGTGATCAGGATTCGATCTTTTCCAGAGAATGTCGTTGCACTGGTTTGGTTCTGATTGGGTCAACAACCTAGGACTAGTTTGCAAAAGTAGGTTTTTCAAAAAATCCAAAATACCCCAAAATTTTGCCAGAACAACGGGCGAATCCGATGCATGCATTTTGTCGAGGATTTCAACGATATAAGACAGTTGAGTCTATGCCATGTGCTTCAGGAGTTATGAGTCATTTCGTACCGCTGTAGCGCCCCCGTCAGGCCGATCAGGGCGAGCCATGCTGACGTTTTAGATGGTTTGACGACTACCAGCCCTAAAAATTTCACTTACGGTCTGGTGCCTGATCACTTTTAGGGGAGAATGCTGATCCTTGGAAAGACTGAGAACTGCCTCTTATGTTTGTACACAATTTACTTTTTTGGACCAAAAATACGTCTTATGTGAAAACACAATGATATGTACACGTACACGGATCATGTGTGAAATGAGGGCTGATCCTTCCCATACGCCACTATCAATCAATCCATCAACACTTCCTGTGTCAGTACAGAGTACAGTCATTTACTGAGGGCGAATTGAAGAACCGAAGCCCTGCTGTGATTGTAGAGGAACACTGGCATTTAGTGTGTCAGTAACCCGACCAGACAAGAACTGCTGCTGGCACAGAGAGTCCTGAGTGTGTTTCGGTGCAGTTGTCTCTAGTGGTTCCAAACCCTGGTTCTGGAGTATCCCAGCGCTCCTCATGTTAGATGTGTGAATGCAGCCAGGAATTAACCCTTATGTGCCGTTCGGGATGTTTTCATCCACTATGGGGAATTTTTGAGTCTTAATCTTGGCCATAACTTTCTTTCAGCAAACGGAATGATTTTTGGTGACAAATCTTATTTTGACACATATTTTGGGAAAATGCTTTGAAAAGTTTCAAAAACTCAACAAGTACTCTGTGGGCAAATTCACCACCCTTTCGTTATGTTTTCAGCCACGATTTTAACTGCTTTATAAATGTATCAGATTTTTCACATTTTTTTGCTTAAATCTATTAATCAACCTCAGTCCTGATCAAAACTACTAAATTTAAAAAATAAAAAAAAAAATCAGGATTTTAACTCTTTAATTGCCAAATTCAGAAATGATGTCACTGATTTGGGAAAAAACGTGTCAAAGATTAGAAACAACATTGGCTTTGATGCGTTGTTAGTTTTTGTGCAGCATCAGATTTTAACGTTTTAAAGAGTTAAAATCCTGATTTTTTTTTTAAAAAAATTAGTAGTTTTGATCAGGACTGAGGTTGATTAATAGATTTAAGCAAAAAAATGTGAAAAAAATATTTATCCGATACATTTTTAAAGCAGTTAAAATCGTGGCTGTTTTCAGCCTCGAACATAACGAAAGGGCTGTAAATTTGAACAATGCACAAGGGTTAAACATGTAAATCATTTGGGTACATTTTTAAGGAGTCATAACCAGTGGCAGCTGGTCAATAGAGGTGCTGAGCCACACGCTAAATAATAATAATTATTATGATGTATGCTTGCCTTGGAGTTATGATATATGTTTTTCATATCCCCTCTTTCTGTCCACCCTCCTCAAGTTCAGATGATATTGCATTATTGTGTTTTTATGTAGCAGTTGTGAACGTATTCGAGAAATAGTCCTCAAATCTTGTTCGAAATTTTTCTATCTCCACCAACGTTTCACAGATAAAGACTAGTCTGTCGGGGCTGAATAAAGCAAACAAGCTTCTCACAAGTAACGTTTTGATGGATGAAGATTGTAACCAAGGCAAAGACGGTTACAATCCGTTATTATTACGTGAAACGTAATTCGTATCGCTTTTTTCATGAGCACATTTTAGTCTGATAAGCGTTTTGGGAATGCGCGAGGGTTAGTGGCGTTTATGTACGTGGGCATCAGACGCTCCAAACTCAGACAAACACTCGTCACCCAATTGCTTCGTAAAACTAGCCCAACCGTGTTTCAGGGGTAAAAATCGCTTTCCGGAAGGGTAAAATCCACATTTCTGGTGGGGTTCCCCTGGTAAAATGTGCATTTCAGGAGCTTAATGTCATGTTATTTGGAGTCGCTTCAATCTGCGGACATGAAAAACAACCTGCAGCGACGGTGTAAAACTAGCCCAATTCCCGTGGGAAAACCGTGAACTTGGCAACACTGAATAGACCCCTCTTACAATGTAACGACTCGTCATTCTTATTGGGATCCATAGAGTGGTCAAACAGGCTAGGGTCAAAACACAGCAGACAGAGACGTAATTGGGCAGGCGGTAAACGATCATAAACGGTATCCAGGCAAATAGTCCAAAGATGCAGGCAGCAATGGGTCACAGACGAAAGACAGGGGTTTCAAAAACAGATAATCCAACACAGAAATAACGCTTAGAAATGTCACCAATGGAGAACAAGACTTCGCACTGAGCCTCAGTGCAACTTAAATACTGAGATAGATGAGAGTCAGCTGTCCGGGGCGATCAGTGCCAAGGCACGGGGATTATGGGTAATGTAGTGAAATGAGTGAATGCGGGTGCAAAAGAGTTCGTAATCGGGAGATGGAGCCCCCTGATGGCCAGAGGAGGGAATCACGGGATTCCTCTCTGTGACACACAATATCATAAATCCTACAAAGTTTTTTACATTTTTTTTTATTTCTACATTTATAACACTATACTTAGTTTTATATTACCTTTACATCAGCTTACAAAAAAAGTAGTTTACGTTTTTGCTGAAAATTGTGAATTTTGAAAATGAAATTTACCCTGAAAAAGCGCTTACCGAAAATACAGCTTTGTGAGAGTGATTCTCAAACTTGATCATGAACTTGGCAAAACAATTATCTGCATTTAATATGTTTTAAGTCTTTTCCTTCTGTTAACTCTTATTTTTTTTCATAAGCAAGCCCTCCCTAGAACATTTTCCACCAGCTGCCACCGGTCATGACATGGATTATTATTTTTTTAATATGTTCGTTGAGGTTCACTTATAACGCAGATAAAGTTTTCTGCACATCACGTTTTGCTTCCTCGGCACCGGCACCTTTTCTGAATCCGAGCTCATCTGACTTGCACTTTTGACCTGAAAAGTGTCCCTTAATATTTAAATAAATGCAATTCTTGTCAAATAAAAAAGATAAACCGCAATTGTGAGGCAAGCTTATGTCAGTTGTGGCCACCCGAAATCACAGATATCATTTTTCTCTGAACAGCATGAGCCAAATGTCGTTCTGGATTGACGCTCATCCAGTTGTGTCTTCTCATCACCCACTGTTTCCTCCAGCAGATTGTACCGTAGGTCCGTCCACCATCAACTCATACAGCACACCGTCCCTAGTGGTGTGACCTATAAAAGATAGAGCCTTTTCCCCTAAGAATGCCATAGATTGAAACAAAATCTCAACGACGTTCCTCACCGTTTTCAGACAAAATAAGCACCACGCATTACGTCATCACGCTGGAAAGGTCACGTGACGTAGTTGGAAGTACCGATCCAGTGTTTACAAAGTCTAACGCCCTTTACAAAACAGGTAAAACAACGAAGTTGGACAAATTTGAAGTTGGAGGAGAGAATGAGATGAGTTTTTCTCTCCTATGTCACATGATCTTTCCAACATGATGATGTAATGTGTGGCGCAAGACGAGCATTTGTGGATAAAAACTATATTTTTGCATAAAATGTGCGATGGTTTCTCTAGATCAGACTCTTATTCCTCGTCTGGATCATGTAGAGTCTTTGAAGCTGCACTGAAACTGACATTTGAACCCGTTGAACCCCATTGAAGTCCACTATATGGAGAACAATCCTGGAATGATTTCCTCAAAAACCTTCATTTCTTTCCCACTGAAGACATCTTGGATGACATGGAGCAGAGTGAACTATCAGGAGATTTGAATTCTAAAGCGAACTAATGCTTGAACAGTGAATGATATAAGAAATAAAAATTATGTAACCAATGTAGTAACAAACTCTGCATACAAATGCACTAAACACTGAGCTTTCACACACACAAATGGGAGTGAAAAAAGTTCACTTCAGTTCTTACTGAGACACATTGAAGCTTTGTGACGGTGAAGCTGAACGACAGACTGATCTTTTCCATGTGTGTTTCTGACTGTAGTGAAAGATGTGTGAATGTGTAACAGGGTCTTACTCTCATCAGGGTTTGGAGAGGCCAGGATGGCGCTGTGGTTTCTCTTCACTTCTTCTACTTTCTCTGTCAGCGAGTCAATGAACCCTCGAATCTCCTCTACCTGAGAGAGAAGAGGGAGATCAGAACTGATCATTAACACCCACATGTGACACCAGTCTTACCTAAACTATCCGCTCAAATCATTGTATGCAAATGTATACATGTACAAAACTGTAAAAACAGCTTTTAAAACCCATTGCAAGTCATCAAATACAGTTAAATATGAAGTGTCTGTGTATAACATGTTCTTTCATTGATTTGCAGGGCTTGTTTTGTCTGTTTTATGGTTTGCTTGTCTTGTTCTTACGATAATCATGTAGAGAAAAATCTGATATCATGACAGCCCTAGATCTTTGTATGTTCTCGTCGTATATGGTGTTGGTTTGTAGTTCTGTTCGTCTTTATTTGTGAATAGTTCCTCACCTCAACACTCAAGTCCTGAGCTTGAGGATTCTTCAGTGTGTTTCATGTGTAAATAAGCAACGTAAATATCAAACCTGCTCAAAGAACTCGTCCATGAAACCCTTTTCAACGCCGACAGCAACCTCGTCCTCCTCTTCCAGGTCTTTTCCCTGATGAACAGAAATACAGATAGTCATTAGGCGATTCATTTTTTTTCAGTTTCATTTTAACCCTCGTGTTGTGTTCCGGGGCAATTTGACCGGTTTAGATTTTCAAGTTGTTGGAAATACTGTTTTTTTTCCTTGATATTTTGTGACTTTTTCTCATTTATCATCATGCAGAGTTTCAACATGCTGGTGTTTTTTGACACATACAAACAAAATCACGGTTACGTTCGTGACGTTCGCCGGGTCAACTGTACTGACCCAAAATAAGAACATTTCTTGGTTATATTTTGTTATTTAATTTTTTTACTACCTTATGAACCTAAAAAATGAGGTTTTCCGCACTTATTTCAATACAGAATGCAATGCTCATCATGTCAGAAGAAACTTCTTGACTTTATGAAAACAGTTTACAAAACAACTTCGGAAAAGTACATATTTTCATTATTCAGCTACATTTAATTGTTCAGTTATGATGTTCTAAGAAAAAAAAATGTATTTATTGTATTTAAAAATGTAACGTTTATTTTCAAATTTTGTCAAAACAAATGAGTTTTTTAAAAAAAATTCATTAAAACATATCTTCAGATGTGTGTTTTTTGGAATATTTGACAAATGTTGATGTTAAAAGTTTACAGTTTGTACCAGAATCTTTGTTGTTTTTCATCGTGTGATTTTTGGGGAATTGTATTGAATCTAATTAGGGTCAATTTGACACTCCATAATGAGTGGACGCAGAAATCCAACAGCGCATGAGGGTTAAGAAATTTTGTGATGATTCAATAACGGCTCAGCTGAACTCCTGTTTCAGTAAAGGCAGTAAAGAGTGTCATCTGCGTAGCAGTGAAAAGACCTTCGATGTGTTTGAAATACTGAACCTATAGGTAGCATATATAATGAAAACAGGATTGGGCCAAGAATAGATCCTTGTGGCACACCACTAATCCCTGAGGCCGTGTTGACCGAGATTAACTGAAAACGCCTATTAAAAATAAAACAATTAAACTATTCGAACGCCATGTGCTGGATTCCCGCCATCTTAGGCGAGAGACAAGCATATTTTTCAGTTTCTGTGCTGTCATTTGCTTTAAACCACAACTGAAGAATTTCGATAAATATCATTTTGAACTAGAAAAGTGACTTTTCTAGGACTTTAGATAAAAGCGGTAACTAATTAGATAAAACAGCTGGATCAAAGTTTGTTTTCTTCACGAGGGGCTGTATAATAACATGCTTAAAACTCACTGGAACTACTGCTGATGTAAGACTTCTACTGAAGTCAGTATACTCCAGTGATATCAACACTCTTGATGGGGTAACATTGTGACAGCGACCTAAAGGTTACAGCTAAAGATAGAAGAGAAATAGGTGTAAACTGATCGAATTCCGCAGAAGTAACACAAGTAAGCGATGGCAGACCATATCTATCTATCTATCTATCTATCTATCTATCTATCTATCTATCTATCTATCTATCTATCTATCTATCTATCTATCTTTTGACCACATCTATCTATTATTTGACTATCTATCTATCTATCTATCTATCTATCTATCTATCTATCTATCTATCTGTAATATTTATATCTATCTATCTATCTATCTATCTATCTATCTATCTATCTATCGATCTATCTATCTATCTATCTGTAATATTTATATCTATCTATCTATCTATCTATCTGTAATATTTATATCTATCTATCTATCTATCTATCTATCTATCTATCTATCTATCTATCTATCTATCTATCTATCTATCTATCTATCTATCTATCTATCTATCTATCATTTGACTACATCTATCTATCTATCTATCTATCTATCTATCTATCTATCTATCTATCTATCTATCTATCTATCTATCTATCTATCTATCTATCATTTGACTATCTATCTATCTATCTATCTATCTATCTGTAATATTTATATCTATCTATCTATCTATCTATCTATCTATCTATCTATCTATCTATCGATCTATCTATCTTTTGACTATCTATCTATCTATCTATCTATCTATCTATCTATCTATCTATCTATCTATCTATCTATCTATCTATCTATCTATCTATCTATCTATCATTTGACTATCTATCTGTCTATCTATCTATCATTTGACTACATCTATCTATCTATCTATCTATCTATCTATCTATCTATCTATCTATCTATCTATCTATCTATCTATCTATCTTTTGACCACATCTATCTGTCTATCTATCTATCTATCTATCTATCTATCTATCTATCTATCTATCTATCTATCTATCTATCATTTGACTATCTATCTATCTATCTATCTGTAATATTTATATCTATCTATCTATCTATCGATCAATCTATCTTTTGACTATCTATCTATCTATCATTTGACTATCTATCTATCTATCTATCTATCTATCTATCTATCTATCTATCTATCTATCTATCATTTGACTATCTATCTATCTATCTATCTATCTATCTATCTATCTATCTATCTATCAATCTTTCTGTCTATCTATCATTTGACTACATCTATCTATCTATCTATCTATCTATCTATCTATCTATCTATCTATCTATCTATCTATCTATCTATCTATCTATCTATCTATCTATCTATCTATCATTTGACTATCTATCTATCTATCTATCTATCTATCTATCTATCTATCTATCTATCTATCTATCTATCTATCCATCTATCTATATCTATCCATCTATCTATCTATCTATCTATCTATCTATCTATCTATCTATCTATCTATCTATCTATCTATCTATCTATCTATCTATCATTTGACTACATCTATCTATCTATCTATCTATCTATCTATCTATCTATCTATCTATCTATCTATCTATCTATCTATCTATCTATCTATCTATCTATCTATCTATCTATATATCTATCTATCTATCTATCAAAACTTCTAAAGTAAAACTTAAACTACTTCAAACTTTCTGACTGGGCTTTTTCAAGCCAACTTAAAGTTTGTTGCAACTAACTTTTCTATCTAGTTAACATTGATGTGGTTTGGAATTGGTAAAATGCACTTGGAAAAAATATATAAGTAATTCAACTTTGCACACAGTGTATGCAGGAGGGCCTTTACACATTGTGTTGGACAATGCGGGTCAAAAAAAGGTTAAGGAAACTATTTCTCAGTCTTCTACTGTCGTCGCATGTTAAGATGCTTCCCAGAGCTCAAATGATGCAAGCATTGAATTATTAAGGTATAAAATCACAAGTTTAAGTCGTGATCTACAAACTAAAGACAAAAAAAAATGCATAAATAGGTAAATAGGGATGCACAGTCTATCAGCAACGGTTGTAGACAGACAGATCGATGAAGAACAGGAATAAGGTTCAAAAGCAGTTTAATAATAAATCCAAGAGATAAGACGCTAACGTAAACAGGAACGGACAAATGCTGAGTGAAAGTGAGGAACTAATAAACACATGAACGAGGAAGAGCTGTGATGATTAATGTCCATGGGAACTGAAGATTGATGAATGAAAACAAACTAAAAGACCATGAAAACTGAAACATATCGTGACAATATCTGTATCGACATGATGAGAAAATTAGGCTGTTTTATAGGATTAAGGCTGATAAATAAAGGATTATTTCCTTCGGATGCGCACTGTTTCCCATGATGATTATGAATAGGATGATTATGATAGGATTATGAATTTTGAATTGGTTGAAATATGATTGGAATAACTTTGAAAAAGGAAAATACAGATTGCGGCACGAATCTGTCACGTAACTCAGATATACACTGTAAAAAATTATTTTCATGATTTGTTATCATAACATTTGTCAAATCAACTTAGAAAATGAATGTAGTTCAGATAACTTAATATTTTGAGTTAAACCAGTCGCCTTCATTGTATTAACTCAAATTTTTAATTTCAATGAACTCCAGGAACCAGGAAACTTACTTTTGTAAGTTAAATGAACAATTGTTTTTTCCAGTGTAAGTTGTAATGTTATGTTAATGTTGTATAGATATCTGTTTAATCTCTCGTAGGATGCATTTGAGTTAATTAACCCGCTAACGAAGCGATTCTGTTTCCCGCTGTTCATTCCGCTTCAGCGCATGCAGCTCAACCGCAGTGCTGTTATGTGAAACGGTAATATTAATTTTAGTTGTTTCTTTTTTCAAAAAATCTTTTCTTGTATCATTTTCATCAACAATATGGTTTAATTAAAACCATTTCATGATTGACCCTTCACCGGCAGTTTGATTGACAGGCGATCTGACCAATCATAACCCCGAATCCGCCATTTTGTCCGTCAAAGCAGTCAGGGGAGTTAGTAGATTAACGCTGGTGAACTTGAATCACGTCTTGAAACAACATTCCTTCTGATGTTCATTCATGTTTATTTGATGCTATCAATGAACTAGTATGAAGAGATGATCGAGCGATCTGTCACCACACATTAAACACACACTAGACGCTATTTATTGATTATACGTTTCATTCATACGTTGTCAGTGTCCTCTTTGCTCCACGATGTATTTTTCACCGCATGAGAACATGATGTGTGGCGTGAGAGTGGACATAGCAACAGTAACTAAAGGGGGCGGGGCTTTGTGAACGGACGACATTCTAATTTATTGAGATGCACCTGTCGCATCTGCCAATATAAAGTATAGATAGCATATAATTAGGCTATTTACTCTTGAAAAGATCTGATACTTTTACATGGTGTAAACGGAATCTATCGCTATTGTCACTTAGTGTAAATAGCATCTTTCAATAAGAAAATGCAGTGCAAATAGCCACTGCCTTTTATTAATTAGACAGCAAGGGAACCATGTAATATAATTGCAGTTTTTTTTTGTAATAAAGCTACAACAATTTTGTGCATTTGTATTTCCACAAAATGTCTTTAGGCTTCTGTTTTTCATAACAAACACCATAAAAACTAGATAGCCTAGTTTTCAATTTTTTACAGATGCTGCCATTTTGTAAAAGAACATCCCGACTCAAACTACAGCTACTGTGCAGATTTAATGAAGAAAACATGTTCATCTGTGAAATGTCCAACAAAGTGTTTGTGATGTTCTGACAATAAAATCACAATAACTGTGTGGTTTCAGTATGTGTTACCATTCAGAACCATTCCAGCTGTTTTGGACCTGAAGTGCTGAAGACAGTATGTCAATACAAGAAGAGACACAACCAGAACACTCTCTATTCCTCTGTTTGTTCAGTGATAATGAGGGAAAACACTGGTTAATGATTAATTAATGTGCTCAATTCAGATCACTTCATGTCTCATGTAAAGATCCAGCTAGTCAGAGACCAGAGAACATTTTCTGCACTTGTTTCAGCCCATACTTCAGTCAGTCAGAATAAAAAAGAGTTGTAATAAAACAGATATATGCTCATTCTCATATTTAACAACTTAAAACACAACGACAGCGCCTTAGTTACAACTAATACACGACAAACATTAAACGATTCTGATTAGTACGAAATCGTCAAAAGCGCGCTCCCGTCAGTATGACGGACGCGTGCCCGTCCGTCACAGCATCAATATAAAGTTCAGTCAGGCTGAATAAACTCGCGTACTTACATATCTGAGCTCCAGCGTGCGGTCCTTCATGGTTCATTCAGTCGGTGTGACGCGTTTATCGCTCGCGGAGATGAGCGTCATTTTTAAAGTTGCACCCGTTCTCGGTCTCGCGCGGTGAAAGAGGCGAGGCGCGCTCATTAACCCCTAGAGCGCGCGACACTGCACTGGACACTCGAAACATCGGCAATCTTTTCAAGATGCTCGAATAACAATTACATATAGATCAAGGGATTATATACATGACAAACAACAAGCGAAAAACGATCTACAATTAACACACAGACATATCTTACAACAAACTGAGAATAGTAATTAAATAACAACAAAAATGAATATATATATATATATATATATATATATATATATATATATATATATATATCTGAGATTAATTAAGCGGCGATCTGAAACTATTTAGTTGCGCACAAATTCAAGATCATTTGCGCTTTACAGGTGCACGCGCGTTTTTTTGTGTACATTCGTTCTCTGGATCACACGCACGCGCAACCGTAAAAAAAAATTATGTTCATGATTTGTTGTCGCAACATTTTTTCTTTTGTCAAATCAACTTCAATAATTAATGTGGTTCAGATAACACAATATTTTGAGTATATATATATATATATATATATATATATATATATATATATATATATATATAATATATATATATATAAATCAATTACATGATTTTTCCATCGAAACTAGATTTCTTTTATTTAACTCAAAAGATTTTAATTATATTTTGCTATATATAAACGTATTTAACTGTTTAACTTTAAAAGGCCAAAACAGCCGTTCCATTTGTGATTAAAACATCTTAAAATGTAATAAATGTATATATGTTTTATTCTAGCATGATTTTACAACATTACATATCAACATTCATGTGCAAAATGGTATTCGATTTATGCGTCGTTGGTCGTTGGTTTGTTATAAGAAAGAATATCTGGAAAAATTAATTTCTATAATGTCATTTGGAGTAACCAATATAAAGGGACCATTTTGGATCAAGTCGTTTGGTCGATGTCATGTGACAGGATGTGACATCATTCAGATGCCTGCAAAAGACTACATGGTCATGAAGCAAAGTAACTAACTCTCTCTTAACTATCTGAAAAAGTTATGTTTTCTCGCTCCAAAGTTATATATATATATTCACTCTAATTTGTATCTGTAATATGTCAAAAACAAAGTTGTCGTCGACTTACATTAATCATATCATAGTAATGAAACAATAGCATGTTTTCAATTCAAAAATTTCATGCAATTCACGCAATTTCATGAAAATGCTGAAGTCTGCATCACTGGATTTTACTGTTGGCAAAATCATAAAAAAGTCATCAACTATTAAATGTTAATCTCCTTACTCGCCACATGCCCCTTCACTGCTAAAAAAACAACAACTAAGAACTGCTAAAGTCCTGAAAAGTGAAGAAGTGAAAATCCTTTTACAAAAAAAAGTTTCGATGCATGCTTTACATGCATGTTTATTAAGAAATCAACTATTAAGAAGATGAAATCTGGTTTATTAAAGCTTCTGTAAATTCACACATAAATTCCTATAAGACAAAGAGTCCATAAATTGTCTCCAATATAGTCCAGGTTCTGGCTTCTGATTGGTCAGTACAGGTGTGAGGTCGTGGAGGGGTCAGAAGTGAGGTCTCCTGTGACGACCCGTGTACTTTGTGTCGGCTCTTACGTCCCTGAGAGAAGAAACACAACACAGATGAACCAGACGAATAATGACCGCTAAAATCAATGCGCACTTCCTAATAATTAACTCTCATATAGTGCTTTCGTTTTCCCAAAGGATTCCCAGTGTCTCAGTCTTTCATTAAAGACCAAATCCTTAAAGGATCATCTCCGTCACCACTGAATAAACAGGCCCTGTCCACCGAGGACAGGAGCCCATGTATTCAGAGGATGTAGTCGATCGCCACAGTAAAGACGGGTTCATATCGCACACGGCTGACACATACTTCCCCTGCCGGCGGCGTCTTTCCTTCTTTTCCACGATCCAGTCCTTACT